>JAAVUE010000215.1:0-63968 GCA_014898975.1 Fusarium nodosum | reverse complement strand
GCCTGAGCTTGAGCTTGAGCTTGAGCACCATAGTACTGCTGATACATAGCGACATAGCTGTGTCCAGCGGTTAGTACGGACATGTGAGAAACTGAGCATATCTGAGGATACTGACTTAGCATAACCGCCATAGGCAGCATAAGGGTCTGCGCTGCCATAGTACTGAGCGTACTGAGCGGCGTAGTCGGCAGCGTTAGTTGGGCTGTTAACACCAGCAGGCGCTGGGCTGTTGGCAGCACCGCCTGCGTTAGCTCCATAGCCACCATATCCGCCGTAAGAACCATGTGAACCACCATGGGAATGGTTACGATCGCCGCCACCGTTGTATCGATCGCCTCCGTGACGATCGCCTCCGTGGCGGTCACCTCCATGACGGTCGCCTCCATAGCGGTCACCGCCGTAGCGAGGCGGGCGGCTCTTGAACTCCTCATACTGTTCCTTGACGTTGGCAATCAAGTCCTCGCAGAGTTCCTTGGCTTTCTCGACCATGTTGGCGTCAGGTCCACTACAAATATGTCAAATCCAATGCTTTCGTTCAAAAACAGCCGAACTTACGTGACATGGAGAAACATGTCCTCGTCGCTCTCATGGTTGGTGGCGGCCTCAAGATATCCGGATCCTCGGCCCTTGATCTGCACACGGCAGCCGGTCTCTTGCTGGATGTGCTTGACATAAGCACCGCCATGTCCGACGACCTGAGCACGTAAGTTGAAACCATGCACAGGCTCCAAGCTTATCGGAATCTTCTCCTCGGGCCATTTGCGCTACAGGCAAGTTGTCAGCATTCGCCTTGTAACTCAACCATGAATCCCTTACCCTTCCAAACTCATCACGCTCAACCTGCTCCTGGTCTCGGCGACGGAAACGTCTCTCGTCAACAAGTTGAGGAAGCTCCTGCTGAATGAGTTCGTTGATCTTGGCGACAGCAGCCTCGAGGCCATCCTTGCTCGTGCTCGTGATGTGGAGGTACAATGGGGGTTTCTATGGCCGGTCAGAACAGCCATCGCTGAAATATATTATTTTACTTACACCGGCCGTGGCCATGGTCTTATTAGGATAGTAATTGCCTCGGGTAGTAATATCTTGTTAAGTTAATATCGTATCCTATGAAAACATTAAAGGAATTGCGTACCAGCGCCGGTTTCATCTTTGATCTAATCAAGCGGGAGTCAGCAGGAGCAACGAAGTGGGTGTTGAAGCGAGCTATCAAGCTGTGTAAGCATGATGTTCTCGATTCAAACGTAAAAGACAAAGCAAGGCTTCTGAAGATATCAGTGATTTAGAATCAAGAGTATTTACCATTTTTTGTGTCGCCCCCTTGGTCAGGAGGTAACGGTTCCTCAGGTCGTTGACTTCGATGTCCTGGATGTAGTCACCATCTGCAACATACATCTCAGTGTCGAGCGGAGGGGCTATCTTGTTCGAAGTTTGGGGAGTCGAAGATGGTCGCGGCGGTGGTGATTCGGTGTCGGCGGACCTAATGGGAGGAACATCGACATGCTGAATTCCTTTACGAGCTTGAAGTGAGGCATTGATTCGAGCAGCGGCGGCAGCTATCGTCAATGTCAGTGGTCATTGTTAAAATTCGTGTCGGCGCAAAGTTTGGAAGACGGTGCCAGGAACAAACAAAAGCACATACCAGCGGCAGCAGCGGCATCAGTCGGAGACTTCTTCGTCTCGGGAGGTGCGTCTTTCGTGACGGGACTGCGGTCTCTACCAGATTCAGAGCGACGCGACGGAGGAGAACGAGAGCGACGGTCAAATCGCGATGTTCTCTTGGGTTCTGGTTCTGTTTGGTCGAAGCGCGAGCGCTTCACGGTTCGGCGTTCGGATTCGTCCATGGCGAGACGCAAAGATGGGCGAGTTTTGTAATATAGGTTGGTTTCTTCACACTTGGAAAGTCGAATGTTGAGATGGAAGTGCAACGTCGATTGTTTAGATCGTCGTTTGTTGATACGATCCTGCCTAATTATTCTTGTCGGGGGAAAAAAACAGCAACCAGAATGCCCATGTGTTGAAGTGGAGTAGACGTTGATCGTCGAAGGAAAGAAAGGCTGGTGCTTTTGACAGGCGTTATGCAGGCCAACCGCTGGTACCCCATCCATCCTCAAATAACTGTACCGCCACATGTGGCTTGTTAGGCTAGAACAGGTGAATGGCAGGAAGCTGGGAAATTATTGAACTGCAAGAATTGTTTCAGCAACGACTCTGAACTTAATAATCAGGCTTTTCGATTAGTTATTAGATATTAGATTTGGCTTCATTTAGTCAAGTTATTCAGTGTCTTGACTCAGGACTAGTTTTTGTGAATACTTAACAATGCGTGTTTCATTGGACAATTGTGCAAGTGTGACTTTACCTGGGAGTTCGCGAACTGGATCTGGGGAATCAAGTTGGTGTTATCTGCGTACTGTAGTAGAATACCTGCATACCTAAGTAGTTAAATGACATGAATCCTATTCTTTGGTTGGATAAGTATATATGGTTACAGGAGCTTTGTTTCTTGGGTGAGGTTTCTCGGTTTCCAGTTCCTCTGCTTCAATTATGGGCGTTAATGTCAGATCAGAAATCAATCAATCCACATTAGGACAGTGAAGGTAACGAAGTCATGTTGGAAAAGCTTTGAACTTGATATGCTTAGCGTAAATACAAACTTGTGCTACTTATATTATATTACCGGGATACTTGCTTGAACAATCAGATCTGAATAATTCATTTTCGTCTGATGCTATATGTAACTTACCCTAAATGTGCCTACCTCCCTACAGTACCTATCTTAGTACTATGGAGTTTGTCCGGGCAATGTTGACCAACTCCGAACAGCGGACCCCTGCCGAGCTGATGCGCGCCCCCGCAAAACAACTGCCCCCCCTCGCAGCCTCCGGTCACCGGCCTATCCTGTGGCCCATTGATTTTTTCGGCATATCCCCTCAAGCTGTCTCTTACTTACTGACCCTGAGTCACCTTCATCTCGTCTTGACCAATTGCTATTTTACCGCAAAAAGAAGCTTCTTGTCCTGACCAGAGAACCGTTATCTGTTCTCACGTCTCTACAAGATGGCATCCCTGCGGTCATTGACTGCCCCCCTTCGCTGGGCAGCCCCCGCGAGGGGCGTCGCCGCTGTGCGATATAGCTCTTCCTCGACCTCTGCCATTGCCTACAAGGCCCTTCGTCGCCGCTCTGCTCCTCTTCCCGTGCGCGACAACCCTCCCGCCTGGTCCGCCCAATCCGCCGTCTCCAACATCCTCTACGAAACCCCCGTTCCATCTACCGTTCCTCCTAAGCGACACATCCTCAATTGTCTTGTCCAGAACGAGCCTGGTGTTTTGTCCCGCGTCTCTGGTATTCTGGCCGCTCGCGGTTTCAACATTGATTCTCTTGTCGTGTGTAACACTGAGGTTGATGATCTGTCCCGCATGACCATTGTCCTCACAGGCCAGGACGGCGTTGTCGAGCAGGCTCGCCGACAACTTGAGGATCTGGTCCCCGTCTGGGCCGTCCTTGACTACACCAACGCTGCTCTCGTCCAGCGTGAGCTTCTACTTGCCAAGATCAACATTCTCGGACCTGAGTACTTTGAGGAGCTTCTCAACCACCACCGTGAGATTGCTGCTGGTGAGTACGATGTCGACAACGCCCACGAGGCCATTGAGCGCAGCCTCTCCGATACCGCCAAGGACTTCCACCCTAGCAAGTTGGCTGTCAGTCAGGCTCTCCGACACAAGCATGAACATCTCAAGTCCATCACTTACTTTGCTCATCAATTTGGTGGAAAGGTTCTGGATATTAGCAACAGCAGTTGCATTGTCGAAGTGTAAGTTAATTGTCGCATTTGAAACACTGTAAGATACTGACACACCCCAGTTCCGCTAAGCAGTCCCGTATCGATTCGTTCCTCAAGCTTGTTGCCCCATTCGGAATCCTCGAGTCTGCTCGCACCGGTTTGATGGCTCTGCCCCGATCTCCTCTGAACGAGGGCAACCAGGAGGCTCTCACTATGGAGGCGGACGATGTTGTCGATGCTAGCCAGCTCCCCCCCGGTTAAATCAGATACCTTTAGTTAGAGGCTCAGCCCATGGCGTTTTCAAGGAAAGGATCTGGTTTAATTGATATAATTCCAACAACTATTTTTTTGTATTCATGCGCCAATGCTCCGCCTTCATCCCGTGCAGCAATCAGATAACATCAGGCATCCCCGTCTCGTAGTTTACTCGCCCTTAAAACTTACCCTTGTTCACAACAAAGCCTTCAAGTGCGGCTGGATGATGTTAGTTAGCCGTCTTTGAGATGTATATATATAATATGAACTTACAAACAGCAGCCCAAAGGCGGTTCTCAGCCTCGGGGAAAACTAGAGATCGAGGGCTGTAGAATACCTCATCGGCAACCTCCTCAGGGTGGCGAGGCAAGCAGTGCATGAACTTCCAGTCAGTCTTAGCACCTCCCCGCTTAGCAAGGTCATTTGTGATTTGGAATCCAGCAAAGTCCTTGAGACGCTTCTGGGTGTCAGCTTCCTGGCCCATGGAGACCCATGTATCCGTGACGAGAACATTGGCATCCTTGACGGCGTCCTCAGGAACGTTGGTCTCAATAAGCTTGCCCGGCGAGGAAACACCGTCGCCAGCGGAAGTGATGAGCTGCCTCATAGTGTCAGGGATCTCATATCCTTTGGGAGCAGCGACTGAGATATCAACACCCATCTTGACGCAGCCAATGGCGAGATCGAAAAGAACATTATTAGCATCGCCGACCCAGGCAACCTTGAGACCATTCAGACCCAGAGTAGCTCCCTTGGAGCTTGATGAAGGGAAAGTCTCGTGGAGAGTCAGGAAGTCGGCAATAGTCTGAAGAGGGTGGAAATCATCAGACAAAGCATTGATGACAGGAACACTTGAGTGCTTGGCCAGAGTAGCGACATCAGAATGAGGTCCGACTCGGGCAACCATGCAGGAAGTCATGGATGAGATGACTTTTGAGGTGTCATAGAGTGATTCGTTCACCTTTTCTAGTTAGACTAGTGATTGACTATAACATAGGTTGAACACTTACACCCAACTGAATGTCATCCTTGCCGAGAAACATGGGATGGCCACCGAGCATTGTTACGGCGGCTTCAGTAGAAACTCGGGTACGAGTGCTGCGCTTGCTGAACATCATAGCTACAGCCTTACCAGAAAGACCAGCATTCAGGTAGCTAGCAGGAGCTCCACCCTTGACAGCAACTTTTCGAGTGTTGGCATCACGAACGAGGTTTGCGAACTCAGTAGGAGTGAGATCAGCAATGGTCATAAGATGCCGGGGTGTTGTGGCCTGCGTATAGGCTCGCTTTTGAAGGCCCGCAGCGGCTCCTCGAGCGATTCGGAAAGTTGAAGTCTTCATTGTGAACTGTATACGTGCCGAATACGTGGATGAGAGGTTGCACAGTCTCGTATTGAGGTGGGTGGCTTACAATTGAGTTATTTGGCAAATAAATTCCAGAAGACTGAAGTTTTTGTTTAATCAACAGCTAAAATAGGCCAAGCAAGATGAGTCGGTGGATGAAGAGTCACTATTGGACGATGTACTAGAATTGGGGATACTGACTGGGCGGGCTGCTTGTTCCTGCCGTCTCAACAGCGAGTCAAGGCTCCACCTATTCTTTTGCTATTTGGCCGGTCTCGGGACACTATCTACAGTACCTATAACATGGACGTCGAGTCTGAATATGGTTGAATAGTACGTATGTTTTACATTACTCACATTGACAGTATAGGCGATTTATGACTGGCATTGATGGCGATTCGGATCAAAAATTGATGATTTGGAGTTCCAAACCTTTGTGCTGAATGCGGAGCCTCCTTCCAAAAGCCGCTATCGGCATCTGAATTTGCAATGTTGACGGCCCTGTTGGTCCACAGAGCTCCCACTCAAACACTCAACTTACACTAGAGCCTGTACTGTACTTGGCAAGGTATGTCGTATAAATGGGCAGATGGTCAGTGCTCTTTTGTTTTCTGTGATTCCAGTTTGACCATTTGGGCTTCAGTCAAAGACAACGCACCTGATAAGAAGCTGATACTGCTTCCTATCTGGTAAATACATTAACTGAGCATAGCCTTGAAAGACCGCTGTTAGTTACACAGGTACATTGGCGGGAATATAGCTCTAGGCATATCAAGTTCGTGGTGTAATTGAAGAATTCATATTCTATCCAAATTCGAAACCCAGGCATGCTGGTTTAATTGGGAAAATGACGTCGTATCCAAGAATCCCCAGGTCTCACCAAAGCCAGGCAGGGTGTGGTGCTGAGGCTTGGTTCCTGGATTAGAACGACACAAGCCAATCAGAGCACGATCCTCCACATCCTTATCAATCTCGCGCCTAATTAAACCCTGTGGAGCTGACTGACTTACCCCATCAATGACGAGTCGCTTGCCCAACCTTAACTCATGTCTACTCTTCATTCTTACATCAACTCATCTCCAAATCGTCCTGAATAATATCAACAACAATAACGCTCTTCAAACACCTGGGCTATCAAATATCCTGTTATTCCCCCACCCGAACTGCGACATACCCTTAAGCTACCTGCGCCCAATGCGCGCATCGAATCCTAATTAGGCGGTGTTCACTCTATTCGATAATTCCACAATGCCAACCGACGAAACCGAGCCTCTCGTCTCGCCAACGCGTGAGGAAGAGGATCCCACCGAGTCATCGCCTCTTCTGAACCGTGCTGATGACGACCAACACGCTGATGTTGGGGGACATGATGGAGATAGTGAACCTCTATCTCAACCCCAGTCTCGGGGTTGGAGTTTCTGGCCACCACGCAACAAGAGCAGTACCAAGTCGTCCTGGCGATGGCCTTCCATCATTGCTATGATTGTTCTTGGTGTCATCGTCATTCTCATCATAGTCCTTGGTTTCCTCGTCCCTCCCGCCGTCAAGGAGTACGTCGAGAAAGCTGCTGTGGTTGAACCCACCAACTTGTCCATTGAAAACATCACCAGCGATGGTATCCGGGCGCGTTTCCGCGCAAACGTCTATCTTGACGGATCACGGGTTGACAACAAGAATTCTCGCCGCATCGGGAAAGCAGTAACCGGGATCATGCGGAAATTAGAGACCAAGGAGACCACCGTAAACGTCTACCTGCCCGACTATGCTGATGCTCTTGCCGGCACTGCTGTTATTCCTCCTCTGGTAGTTGATATTGTTAATGGCCATACCAACGAACTGGATTTCGTGGCAGAGGTCAACCCTGGCAATGCTGAGCATATTCGCAAGATCGCGAATGATTGGTTGGATGGAAACCTGAACAAGCTGAAGGTGGTGGGCAAGACCAAGGTTCACCTCCAGTCGGGAGTCTTCCCACTTGGGTCTCACGATGTGGCGGAATCTATGGTTTTTGAAGGTCAATCTCTCTACCGTTCCTTTGCCTCCTTGTTCCTAGGGAAAAAATCGCTACTTTAATCAGAACAAATATTCACATCTAGAACTTGACTGACACCATCATAGCCAATGAGATCCCGACAATGCCAGAATACAACATAGAACGCATGGACCTTCATGATCGCCCGGTAGATGGTCACGGACGGGAGGTCATCGAGGCCGACGTATCTTTGAAATTCCACAACGACTACCCCGTATCTTTCCAAGTGCCGGCTCTTGGTTTTGAAGTTTTGGTCCCGAACTGCGACTCAACATTGCCTTCTATCAGTGTTGCAGAGGCTATTACCGACCCTATTGACGTTGGTGCCAAAACAGATGTTCATGCCAGCGCCAAAGGAACAATCCGTGACATTCCAGAATCACTTATCAAAGCGTGCCCTCGCTCTGAGTCGTCTCCCTTGGACAACTTTATGGATCGTTACCTGCACGGCGAAGATGCCAAAGTATTTGTGAGGGGAAAGAAACTCAACGAGACCAACACTCCAGAGTGGATTTCAGATATCCTTGAGAGTATCACGGCTCCTGTCGACTTCCCTGGACGGTCGTTCGACAGCTTAATTCGCAATTTCTCTTTGAGTGATGTCGACTTTAAGCTACCAGACCCTTTCGCCGACGTGGATGATCCTGATGGCGAGCCTCGAGTTTCTGGTACTGCGCAAGTACTTGCGGCCCTTCCACCTGAGCTGAATGTGAACTTGGGGGTGGACCAGATTCGCTCCAACGCTGATTTGTTCTACAAAAAGCGTAAAATGGGAGAGTTGAACTTGCGTCACTGGCAGGATGCCAACTCAACACGGGTTCATGACGAGGAGAATAACGAGAATCTGCTCAGCATCACATCGCGCCTGGTTGATGTTCCCTTAACGATCACTGATGGTGATGTATTCAGCGAAGTCATGCAAAAGCTACTATTTGGTGGCGGTGATATCACACTCGACATCAAAGCTGAAGTCGATGTCAAGGTCAAAACTGTCCTCGGAATCTTGACAGTAAAGAAGGTTCCCGCCGAGGGCAAGATTCCAGTAAACGGTCCGTCATCGCTGTGGTAATATCTTGCATCCCCCATGAGGATGAATAATCCTTGTTCACACATTGAAGTATTTTCATAACACGCCTCATATCCGTAATGAGAGCCAATGCTGACTCAACTTAAGGATTCCCCGGTAACGCGCTTGGTAAACTCAAACCTGAAGTTGGTGAGATCGAAATTCTGGAAACGACAGAGTCAAGTATTCAGATGAGAGCCCTTGTCAACCTCACAAACCCTACACCCTATGCAGCTGTTATCCCTTACCTCAGCGTGCATATCCTACATGATGGCAAACTTCTTGGCGAAGCTATATCAAGGAACGTCATCTTCAACCTCGGGAAAAACACAGATCTTCCCATTCATGCCACCTGGGATCCTCTACGGTTTGGCGGCGAGGATGCACACGAGGTTGGCCGCAATCTTCTATCAGATTACGTATCCGGTGAGAACACAACTTTGACGGCGCGTACACATAAGAAAAGTATACCGAACGTTCCTATAATAGGCAAAGCCTTGTCGAAGATCAACATCACCCTTCCCGCTCCACGAATAACAGTCCCTGGCGAGGACGGAAACGATGGCGAAAAGCCACGCTTTATTGCAGACGCTACCTTCCACCTCTTTTCGTCGACGGCCAGCTTTACACTTCTTTCCCCCCTATTATACAATACTTTATACGTAGAACACATCAACGCTACTGCTCTTTACAATCATACGGAACCCATCGGCCAGATTGTACACGATGAGCCGTTCCCAGCAACACCAGGACGCTCTCAAACCCCGCGCCTCCCTGTGGAATGGTCTCCTAGCCGTGTGGGCTACGGCAAGCTCAAGGAAGCACTAGGTGGATCGCTCAAGTTAGACGCTGTAGCCAATGTCACGATTAGGCTAGGCAGCTGGACTGAAACGCTTTATTACAGAGGGAAAGGTATCGGAGCCAAGGTTGGCCTATAGACAACTGATTCGAAATATCTTGATACAGAAATGTTTGGAGTTTGGGGTTCTTCTGACGATTGGGACAATCCAGGTCCGACGAGGCACATGCCTCTTTAGAAACAAAGACCTGGGATATATGAAATTGATTTTCTCTTTATTGTCGCGCATGATCACGCTATACTAAGTTACACTTGACGATGCAAAAGCTCTGTTACTGAACAGTGCTCAAGATTACAATACGGCCATTCTATGAACATTACCTTAGCCACAAGACGTACAAAGAAGCAATCACAAAGACTGAATATCAGTCAAGGGCATAGCAACTCATGTTCAATCTAACTCCCGCACATTGGAGAATTGTTCTGGAGCCAGCTGTAGTAACTATAACAGTACAAAAACCCTTGTATATGCCAGCATCCGTATCACGATCATTATTCAACAATCATCTCCAGCTTGCAGGTCAAACAGAAGCCAGAAACAGTCCCCCAGGCAAGCCCATCAACTGCGAAACAACACTAACTCTACTTTAGACACAATCAGTTCAACAGTCAAAATGTCTTCTCAAACTTCTACAGAGAAGAACACTGTCACGATCGACAACAGCATCACCAAGACCCCAGTTCCCAAAGCCTTGACAGTTCCCTCAGTTGACAAGTCAGCCAAAGAACCAAAGTCAAGCCAGGCTCTGGATGAGATGGTCAAGGCTCTCGATGCGGAGATAGAGCAGACAAAGGCGGAGATGAGGGCGGTCTGGGAAGAGATTGCCATTGAAAATAGAGAGCTCTACACGATCCAGGAGTGGATTTAGGGGGCGATGCGGGCTTCACTTGAAGCTCAAAGAAGCACTCGCAGATTTTTACAAAAGACAGTCTGAGGGAGATAGGAGGTCCTAGGCGTGATCCTAGGAATAGTCAGCTCGCATGGTAGAGAACATACCTGAATTCAAATATTTCTTTTCACATATTAATAACAGCCCAGCGTGACCACCACTCGTGATATCAGAACGCATGGCTGCTGAAATCATAAGAGATGAAGCCATCAAGCCCCTTACCATAGCTTGCTTTCTAAACTTAGAAGTAAGCTGGCTTTTCTAACCATTGTCTCACAGTGTCAGCAGGAAATAAAATCTCAAACAGGAAAGCACACGAGTAAAGGGTAAAAGCACCTTTTTTGATCTGAACTGTCCATTGTCGGTATTACTATTCGCAGACTCCCATAAAATAAAACATCCTGTGATAAAAAGTGAATTACGCAAGTCGTACACCGGCTTCCTTTCGCTTCTTGAGCTGCTGCTGGGCTGCCAGACTCATACCGGCAGACTGGCTTGCGTCAAACATGCTCTGTGATTCGCGTCGCTTCTCATCCTCGATCTTCTTGAGACGCTTCTCTGTCTTGCCCTTGCCACTGCCCTTGCCGTGGAACTGGTGACTGAGGTGCTTGAATGCCTCCTTGGTGTCGAGGGCACGGCCTTCGTCGTCGGCGTACTTGAGATTGACCTTGGGCTTGTATCCGGCGGCGTACAGCTCCGTCAAGCGCTTAGATCGTTGCTGATCGCGCCAGTTGTTCTGTTGCCGGGCGTACTCCTCGCGTTCTCGTACTGACATTCGGTCAAGTTTGCCACTCTGGCGGTCGCGCTCACGCTGGCGACGGGTCTGTTCGTCCAATTCTTCTTCTAGGAGACGTTTTTTGGTGAGAAAGTCTTCCTTGTTGCGTAGACTGCTGTACTCTTCGTCGCCTCGTGCTTCCTTAACAAGACCGCGTTCCCTGAGCAATGCTAGAGTCGCACCCATACCGCCACCGACGGCCTTTTCTTCCTCAACGACACCCGTCTCGTCCGTTTCCTCGATGGCTGATGTTCGGGGCATTTCTTCTTCAACTTCTTGAGCATCGTCGCCCATGGGGTGATCCTCGTCAGGCTCTGGTGACTTTGATACAGTCTTTGGTCTTCTGGGTTTGTGCTCTTCCTTGTCATCAGGCTTGCTCAGGCCGGCAACAAATTCTGAAACTTCTCCGAGAACAAGACCTCCCTCTTGTTCCTCTACTGGTTCTGGTTCATCCTCTTTGAGAAGCTTAGCAATATCTTCAGGCCGGGTCTTCTTCCGTTTCTTCAATGCGTTCTTTCGTTGAATTGCTAGTGTTGCTTGAAGATCGTCGTCGTCCACAAACGTTTCATCAGCTGCTTTTCGCTTCTTAATGGTCGTGTCCTTTGAGTCGATGTCCATGGAATCACCTGCGGGTGCCGTTTCGACAGGGAAAAGATCGTCATCGTCATCAGTAGGCTTTTGTCTGGTACCCTTCTTGTTCTTCTTCTTCTTGGGTTTCTTGACTTTGATCTGGGAAGGATCAATGTAATCTGAGGAAATAGGGGCGTCGCCTGTAAATTGAATTATCAGTATCGAGTGACGAGGCGAATTGGGCAATGGTAACTCACCAATAATATCGTCCAAGCTAACGTTCTGCCCACTCCTTATTTTGTCGACTGGCTTATCCAAAATATCTGAGAGCTCTGCAATTACGCCACTTGTATCGAGTGTGAACTTTTTGGACTTTTTGCCGTCAATATCCTCGTCATAGTGTGACAGAATACCACGCTCGCCCTCCTCGTCGTCATCCAGAGGATTGTAGCCAGGCTTCTTTTTCTTGGTGTCAAGCCTCTCGGCGAGCTTCTCGGCCTCGCGCATGTCGAGGTTCTCCAACTCGTCGCCTTCGGCCTCGTTCTCATCGATGGTTGTATCCTTGAGGGTGAGAATCTGTTCGTCGCCATCGAGGAAGCCTGCAGTATCGTGTCCAACTTTGATACCCGCTAGGTCCTTGGAAGTATACTGAACTGCTGCAGCAGCCTCAGCCTCAGCTGCGGCAAGCTCTTCCTCTAACTTTCTGACTTTGGCGATGTTCTTCTGTCGTTTCTTCTGACCCATGAGCCAATCTTTGGCACTGAGATCACCACCTTCTTCGACTTCTCCGAAGCCCTTACCTTCCAGTACTGCATTGCGTTGCGCCTGCTCTCGCGCTTTTCGAACGGCTGCGGCTTTCTCTTCACGTTTCTTCTTGGCCTTTTCGGCTTCCATTACTTTACTGTAATTGTCGTAGGCCTGAGCCTGTCGGCTCTCGAGGGTGCTGGGCGCGTCGCCATCGGCATACATTGATTCATTTTGAGTGATATTTTCACCTGGCACGGGCAAAGGCTTCATGCCCAGGGAAATACGGATCCGGTTCGTCTCTTCTATCGTAGCGGCGTCCATCTTGTCTGCGTTGATGAAAAGGTTATCTTTTGACAGGCTGAAAGGTACCTACCCTCTACTAAGTTGGCCCACATGAGATCTTATCATCACGTGCGTTGACAGGATACTTCCACAACGGTGGGAATCTGGTGTGACGATATGTACCTTGTAAGTCTGTCGCTGATTTAATAGTAAGTACTAGTAGGTATCGACCCACTCTCTTCTAGCGATGGAAACAGTTTCTCAGCCTCTGGATTTCAGGGTAAAAAATAAACGACATATGAATTTGCTCTAGAGTACTACAAGCTGAATCACTAATCTCATCTCTCATGCTTCTAGATAGGTAGTAGCCGAGTTTTCTGAGTATTTTCAAGCACGGATACTTCCAGTGTAACGCGACTGGCAAGAACGCGACTGGTAGGATCCAGAGGTGACAGAAAATTCCGAGGTTAGACCGGATTATGTAATACTTTTTCTGTTGAAAAATCCATGTATTTAAATCTTGCGATGACCGCCTACGATTTTCCTTTTCTCTTCTTCCTTAAGCAAACACGGATCTGTGCTTTGCGATCCTCTGCCCTTTCGGGGGTCAGGGTCGATTGCTCTGCAGCTCGATAACTTATAAGGAGCCATCAACTTGTTATGGTGTCAATTTTCCTATCGACAGGTCCAAGAGTAACAGCTGCCTAAGCCGCTTTATTCGTTGCTCCTCGGAGCAGCTTGAGTACTGGGGCTTTTGCAGCGAGACGCTATATTCCACCCCCCTTTTCCGAGACCGTTGGTTAGTGAGGTTGGGGAAAACCATGGCCTACCTACATATCTTATTATCTTGTGATGTTGTGTCTCGTGCTTGCGATTTCATCTGTAACGATACGCCTGAATGAAGGGTTGTCGAACTTTTTTTTGGCGGGCCTTGTCAGGTTGCCGAGCAACGAGTACGAATAAGTCTTGGCCTGCGGGCAACCATCAGAAGTTATGATTGAATCACGGCATATTAGACAAATGTCTTCGGTCATGTTTGACGTTTGGGCATTGCTCTGTATGGTCCGGCTCTGCGACTGTATCGGGGAATATACGATGCTGCCCTGGTCCAGCGCAACTTGTGACGAGAAAACATTTTTCATGGTTTACGGCCCGTCTTCGGGTTTGGTACCAAGAACCGACTAGAGCACACCACGATGCCTGCGATTTTATTCTTGTTCTTTATGTACGTCAGTCTTCGTTACAAGTTTATCCAATATTACAGCCACAGGGTAGGTAAGTCGGTGGGCTTAGCTGATGTGATGTGCGTGAGGTTGTATCAAGCCGAATAATGATAGCATGTACAACAGCCGATAACCGAGGGCAACTTGCATGTAGAGTCCAGACAACCATACATATTCCATGCATAAGACTCGGGTTGTGCTCGGCGCTTCAAGCCACACGCATTTGATCCGTCCACTACCGATGCTTGCAGTCTGGGGAATTAGAAACATCTTCCTAGTTTGGACGCAATCCGGGGTTAGAGATGACTACCTACTATGTAGTCCTGTAATACTGTGGGGAGATGGCCACGGCACGAACCGTAGGATCAGCCTAGAGGCGCGGCTATTGTTAAAGTAAAGCTCGGTTGGCATGTGAGGATTCTATTCCACAGTAGACACTTGTTTATGGGTGATTCATCAAACTCGAAACCTCCTACCTATCAAAGGTAGTCCTAAATGTTGTTTACCCCACATTCTTGTTAGCGAACTCATCATCAATTTGGAGAAAGACATCAGTCACAAGAGCTTGTAGTCACCTGCTACTGATTATACAACATACCTACTTTACTTAATCAAAGGTTTCCTTTTTGTTTATGTCTCACAATTGTGCTTGTGAAAATAGTACTGAAGTCTTGAGATCGAGAGAGGTGAACGTAGACGCAACTACAACCAACTACACCGTCTCTTTAGTCGGAGTGACGCCAACAACTGTACTGAACAACAACACCATCTTTAATCAACTGCATTAACTAATAGTCTTTAACTCGGCCTCATTCTAATTATTCGGCCCTTTGAACCACACCGCACTATCCCCAAAGGCCTACATCCGCTCTTCACGACCACTTCAACTTCCGTCCTTCCATATTGGGCATCTGAGAATCATACCCCAGACAGCATCAACTTTACAGCACCAAATAATTCTTACCAGAGTCGGCATGCCGGCTCTCTATAAAGTCTCGACAATGGATCTTTTCGATATCGACGATCCAGTCTCATCACTCTCACTCAACTCTACAGCTTCCTTGATACAGCCCATCATGTACTTTGTTTCATCCGCTTTACTTCTCGGCTCTTTCGCTGTACAGAGTGTCTTGGGCCGACCAGCCCTGCAAGAAAGACAGTCTTCTCTCGAATCCTTCATCAAGTCTGAGAGTTCGGTTGCTATCGAACAACTCCTGTGCAACATCGGTTCTGACGGTTGTAATTCCCAGGGTGTTGCTTCTGGCGTTGTTATTGCGTCTCCAGATACCGAGGATCCTGACTGTAAGTGAAACTAACAAGCCAATTTTGGCTGAAAAAAACGAAAAAAACTTGAAACACTCACTGATAATTGATAGACTTCTTCACCTGGACTAGAGATGCTGCACTTGTCTTCAAGTATGTTATAGATAGATTCATCAACCAGTACGACGCTGGCCTGCAGACAAAGATTCAACAATACATTGTATCTCAAGCCAAGCTTCAGGGAGTCTCTAATCCTTCTGGATCCCTCTCAGACGGTTCAGGTCTAGGAGAAGCCAAGTACGAGGTTGATCTTAGCCCCTTTACTGGTGGTTGGGGTGAGTACCTATCCACATACATGCCCTAAACCCCTGGATGAAATCTATGACTAACAATTGTAAAGGCCGACCTCAGCGAGATGGTCCAGCTCTCCGGGCCACTGCCATCATCACTTATGCTAACTGGTTGATTGACAATGGCTACACTTCTACCGCTTCCGACATTGCCTGGCCTGTTATTCGTAACGACCTCAACTATGTAGCTCAGTACTGGTAAGCATGCAGCTTCAACTTCCGAAACAAACTCTGACCATCACAGGAACCAAACCGGTTTTGACTTGTGGGAAGAGGTCAAGGGAAGTTCATTCTTCACAACCGCTTCTCAGTACCGAGGTTCGTCTATAAGCTCTATACTATCACTCTGATCCGTGTACTGATAAGGATATCGCAGCCCTTACCGAAGGCGCCGCTCTGGCCAAGAAGCTGGGAAAATCAGCAGAAAACTACGTCGGTATTGCACCTCAGGCCCTTTGCTTCTTGCAGGCTTACTGGATCCCCTCCGGAAAATACGTTGATTCCAACAGTAAGTATTGCCTACTCTAGCTCATATCTGACCACACAAGTTGCTCATCAAATCCACAGTCAATGTAAACGATGGACGTACTGGAAAGGACGCAAACAGTATTCTCACATCCATCCACAACTTCGACCCTGCCCTGAGCTGTGATGCCGCCACTTTTCAACCATGCAGTGACAAGGCCCTTGCCAACCACAAGGCGGTCACTGATTCTTTCCGCTCATGGAACATCAACAAGGGCATCTCCCAGGGAAGCGCCGTATCTGTTGGAAGATATGTCGAGGATGTTTACTACAACGGTAACCCCTGGTACCTTGCCACCCTCGCCGCGGCCGAACAACTCTACGATGCGCTTTACGTCTGGAAGCAAAAGGGATCCGTCACTGTCAACGACGTCTCTCTTTTGTTCTTCAAAGATCTAGTTTCTGAAATCTCCACTGGCACATACGCTAGCGACTCAGCCACATTCAAGAGCATCACCAATGCCGTCTCAAAGTATGCTGATGGATATGTGAGCATTGTCCAGAAGTATATTGGTGACAACGGCGCCTTGGCAGAGCAGTTTGACAAGAATAACGGACGTCCCCTTTCTGCCACGGACCTGACGTGGTCGTACGCTGCTTTCCTCTCTGCTGCTGACCGCCGAGCCGGCATTATCCCTCCCTCTTGGGCGAGCGGTGCAGCTGCTGTTCCCCAACAATGTGGAACCAACACTGTTGCTGGCTCATACTCGCTCGCCACTGCCACCTCGTTCCCGCCATCGCAGACACCCAAGGGCGGCGCTCCATCTCCCACGGGTACACAGCCTTCGACGACTTCACCTACTTCATGTGCTACCGCGACTTCAGTCGCTATCACCTTTGTCGAGACGGTTACTACCAACTTCGGGGAGACCATCAAGATTGTTGGCAACACCCCTGCTCTTGGTAACTGGGACACTTCGAAGGCTGTTGCTCTGAGTGCCTCGGACTACACCTCCTCCAACCCTGTATGGAAAGTAACCATCTCTCTCAAGGCAGGACAAGATATTCAGTACAAGTACATCAACGTTAAGCAGGACGGCTCTGTCACCTGGGAAAAGGACCCCAACCGTGCCTACACTGTTCCCAGGACATGCGCTACAAAGGCTACCAAGACGGACAAGTGGCAGTCTTGAGAAACTGCATCATCTCTTCCATTCAATTCATGTTACATTTGGACGTTTATAGCGTATTGAGCGGACTGCCTGGTATTCGTTCCTTTTGTCAAGCTTAGGTGATGGAGTAACATGGTTCTGCCACGAAAGATATGTCATTCATGCATGAGTCTAAATTAGAATGACTTGACTTATTATCGTGATTTCTCACTACTTGCTCCCTATCTGTTTTTGTGCCAGTTTCATTTGGTGAATATGCAGTCAGTGACCACTCACTGATGGGCGAGAAATACAGCCCATAGCGATTGTGAATAATAGTAGATATTGGACTTTGAACATCGTATTCATAATAGTTATGTTGATTCTATGCCTAACCTGACCCCTTTCAAACCCATAGTTAATAAACGGATATCTCATCTGTTCTCCCCACCTCTTCGACCTTATTGTCAAAAGAAGGGCCCCAAGCTCTTATTGTCATTTGAAGTTCTTGATATATCCTAACCCCTTCTTTGCTATGCACATGCCATTCTCGTATCAGTCTTCACTTCACCGTCGGGCATTCCTTTACGCAAACTCATCATCGGCCTCCTCAATCTGGTTCTTCACACGGACCAAGATCGTTGTCTTCCACTTATCCAACTTGCTGATCTGGTCGAATTGGTACAGACGGTCGGTGAACTGCTCTTGGCTCTTGGCCTCGATAGCCTCGCACAAGTCACATAGGAGCTGGTGCTCTCGCTGAGCGCCAAATGAGGGGTCCATATCGCGGTACTTCTCGAGGGCGCGTTGAGCAGCGACAAGGTCACCGCTGGCAAGGTGGCAGATACCTGCCTTGAGCAGGTAATCCTTGACGCTGTACTTCATGAGGTTGTTGTTAATAGACTGCTCAGCCACCTTTTCGTATTTCTCGATGGCCTTGTAGTAGTCGCCCTCGAGGGCGGCCACGTCGGCAACCTTGAGCCATAGCTTGTTGGCAAGGCTTTTTTTTCGTTAGCGTTGTAGGCGACTAGAAGTGACATATCCGACTTACGCAGCTGCGTTATCGCCCTCGTACCAAGTGGCAGCGAGTTCGTAGCTTTCAATCGCGCTCTTCGCATCGCCGAGATCCACCTCGTACAGTTCACCAAGATTCTCCTTGTGAGAGGCTGCGCGACGGAAGTTGCCCTTGGCGCAGTATCGATCGACAGCAACGTTCAAGCATCTCGCGGCAGCCTGGGGATCGTCTTTGCGGTAGGCCTTAAATGCATCGACGAGGGTGTTGGCGGCATCATCGGGCTCCTTGAGCTTATCGGTCTGGACTTGGGCGGCCTGTTCAAAAGCCTTTCCGGCCTCGAGGTCTACAGTTGCACATGGTCAGATCCTGTTTCAGAGTGGGAACGTCGAGACAAAGCGGGAAAAGGCATACTCTGTTGTTGCATCTTGAAGGCATTGGCGGCCTGGGTAAAGAGATCGGCAGCTTCTTGGTACTTGTCTTCTCGTCCTCCAAAAAAGCTGAAGCCACCACCGGCGCTTTGAAGCTGCTTCTGAGCCTGAACATTGCGATGCGTCAGCACAAGATCGTTTCTAACGGCCAAGACCAAGACCAAGGCGGGGGAGGGGTTGTTGCGGAACCTTTTGGAGGAGTGCTCGAGGGTCTTGCGCCATGATTGTGAGATTTAGTTTAAGGAGTATCAAGGGAGATTTGTAACGAAAAACAAAAGGTGAAAAAGTGCCACGTTGAAGTTATCAAGAGCTGACTGATGGTTATAAGTAAAGATGTCGACTGGTGTTGCGGCGTGGTTGGCGGCTGAGCTATGACGACGGGGGTCGCCTGAGCCACAGTCTAGCAGTTTTAGTGGGTCACAGGCTTCTGTAACACCTCAGGTAGCGTATCCGCTACAATTCGAGATTGAAGATTCCATGATGGACAATATTTCATGTCGACTATCAACCGATTTAAAGTCCACCACCACATTCGAAGAATACCTACCTTTCGAGAAAAATACGAAGAAAATATACTGAGGCCAGCCAAATAAAATGGCAATCTGCGCTTCTTGTCGACTCGCCCTTCGGCGCACCATCACCATAAACTCAAGCAAAAGCACCGCACCTCGATCAATTACTACCAAATCTTCCACTGCCGCCTCAATTCTCGAGAAGCCTACCTGGTCCGTCCGCAGTCTTCTCCCCTCTTCGTCATCTTCAGAACCAGCAGAAAAGATCACGCCTTCACAACTACACCATCTTCTCCGCCTTGCAGCCCTACCACTTCCCACTACGCCCGCCGATGAGGCCACCATGATCAATACTCTCCAAAGCCAGCTGCAATTTGTCCGTGCGGTGCAGCGTGTTGACACAACTGGCGTCGAGCCTCTGAGAGCGATCCGCGACGAGACACCAGAGGCTCGACAAGAGGTGATGATTGGGCTTGCAGATCTACAAGAGGCACTGGACAAGGAAGTTCGCATAGGGCATTACCAGCGGGCAAGGAGAATCAGAGAAAAGATTGAGTCTAATTCGGAGAAGTGGGATGCTTTGAGCACAGCGAGTAAGACAACAGGGAGATACTTTGTCGTCGAAAGTGGAAAAAAGGATATCGAGGGCGCCGAGTGATGAGGAATTAACAGCGTAAAGGCCTACACTCAAGGGTGAATGGGGAATGCGACATGATACCCTCTTGTGTAAACATATTACTCCAGACCCTGCGTCACGTTGCACTTGATGCATCGTCCCTATGCTCGCCTAAATCTTCATGAAGAACTCCTCCCCCGCCATATAACACATCTATGTTCATATCATCATGATTCATGCTCATTTTTCTTTATCCTGTTTATCTCATGATCCTCTGTCCCTGTTATTTTAAGACTTGGTTTCCGACGATCCGTCCCTAGGTTTCGGCTTGGGCACTTTCTCGTAAGCATTTGGACTTGGCGCCCTCTTCTCTTTGCCCTTCCCGCTTTTTCGTCCTCGTCCGTGATTGTGCCCAGGTCCATGACCGCAGCCTTGACGTTTGCCGCCTGCTGGCTGTGCGCCGTCGCGATCAGACCCCGAGTCGGAGTCGGAATCTGAGGAAGACTCATCGCTGGATTCATCGACAGCCTTGGGTTTGTGGTAAATACAGCACACTGTTGTGACTGTGTTAGCCTGTGCTTCCTAAATGCTGTGATCCATATTGCTCACCTTTTGAACTCTTCCGTCCGAGACCTTCGTTGTCTACTACATCCTCCGCCCATTGCACAGATCTTCCGTTGGAAGCATGCGCACCCCGAAGCCGCAGGATCTGAGGAGCCTGCTCTCTCGTCTCTGGTGTTTGTATCGGAGTTTCAGTTTGTGTTTGTGAGGGCGCTGGTGCGCTTCGTTGTTGCTGTCGTTGCGACATGGTTTAGTCGGCTTTTGCTAGTTTGCTGCGATCTTGTTTGTTGCTTTCTCAAGTTGTCGGGTGGGAAAAAAAAACTATTGTTGTCTGGAAGCAGAGGCTGTAATTATCACGCGTTTGTTGGTAGAAACGTCTGGCAAATGATAGGAATGAATTGTAATCGGGTTTTAGTGATCATTGATGGAGGGGTGCAAAGAAAAATCCGGGGTTGATTCGCCCCACGTCATGCAACTTCTTTATTAGTTGGGCGAGCTTTAACACATTAATTACATGTGTATCACTCGGCGCCAAGTAAAGCAAACTACAACTTTTTCTCACCTGAGCAGAACCAGCATTGGCGTCTTTTGTAAATTGATGTTATACAAGATTTTTGTACAGTCTATACTTCTAGGTGGTATATAATTGGCATAATATACAACGTCAAATCTTACACTCATTCATCATATAGCTTAAATCATGGCAGTACTCAGTTTGCTGCCCTCCTCTCGACCTTGTCCTTCTTTTTGGCGCCTTTCATACTCCTTCGAGGTCGGCTCTTCTTATGTTCTTTCAACACGCGAGGTTTGTTGTTCAACCATCCATGAATAGGTTGGCGAGAACCGATGAAGCGGCCTTCAGGGCTGAAGACGTCAACTGCCGGCCACCCAGGATCCAATGGGGGCTCGGGCTCTTTGCGTTTTGGTTGCACAACGGGCGCAGTATCCCTTCTTTGAGACTTCATGGCGGTGAAAGGGTCAGAGATATCAACTGGCTTTTTCCAAACATTTTCGTCGGCTCTGGTCTGCTGTTGTTGTTGGTCGAACACCTTTAGAGCAACATCGCGAGCACGGACTTGTGCGACGAGCTCGACATAACCCACGCCTTCGATGAGAATATCTGTAGACAGGACTCGGAAGGGTAGCCTGTCAACGTTAAGACCGATTGCATTCTTCCTTGTAAGAGGACCTGCTCTCTTCCTGGTGACGTCGTGCGACAGCTTAAATGTTCCCGCATGCTTCATCTTGTCTCCAATACCAGCAAGCATGATACTGGGTACACCGGCAGACTCCCTCGTCTGCTCCTGGAAAGCAATGGCCTTGTCGGTTTGAGTAAGATGCTCCTCCAAAGGCGTAAAGTTGTAAGCCAAGATAACCAAATTAGGGTTCTTGGGTGTGATGCGAATTAGACCTCCACCGAGGATGAGCGACTTGCCAGGAGTCATGGAGATCTGCTCAGGTACAATGCGCTTCTTCATAATCGTCGATTGCCGGGCGTCCTCTCTCACAAAAAGTTCCAAGTCGCTACGTGCTAAGCCGGGAAGGTCGACTAATTCGCCCTTTCCATTTCCGAATGGAACCCGAATAGGGGAAGCAGTTGTGCCAGGCAGCGATGATACCAGAGGCATGTCGGGATAATTCTGGGCTGGTTGCAGGGGTGGTAGCAAATCTCCAACAGCTACACCCTTGTCCTGAATTGGCTGCGCAGCAATCGATTCTGCACTCAGGACTTCTCGAGGGAATGTCGATATTGCTGCTCGGTCCTTATCATTCACTGGCCCCATCCTGCCCTTGGGATACACAGCTTCGAACAGCTGACTTTTGCCCACGTTGACCTTCCCGACCATCCAACCCGCACCTCCACGACGCCAGATGTCTTCCTTAACCTCCTTACACCACCAAGAACGCTTTGCGCTAACACATCGGACGTTGCCCAAACGAACTCTGTTTCCGAGTCTTCCCAGAGCATCTCTCAGCACTTCACGCAAGTACGGCATCATGGTGTCCACAATCTCCTTTTTAGGTCCCAGCAGATCGCCTCTTGTGATGATAAAGCTGAGTTCTGTCTTGCGATCATGCTGGAATTTGCTAGCTCGCGATCTTCGGTTGCGGGTTCTGATAGGGATATCGCCCAGCAGAACGTTAAGTCGAGGGATGAGCGACATGGGAAAATCGGCAGCGTCGATAACATGGTATATATGGTTGAATTTGTGTGGTGACTCTTCGATCGTTTCGCGCAGCGACTCGACAGTGGGGTGATACATGGGAACCTTTGCTGTATCGCCTTTTGTGCTGTAGTGCTGCAAATCATGACATCGGTCGCATACGGGCTGCTTTTCTTGAGGAGGTACTTCTGCTACTGCGTTAGCTCCCATGCTCATGTTATCTTTTGGTGTTTGAGGTGCATACTCGGAGCGACATGGCCCTCTCTCTCAGCGCCAGAGATCAAGAGAGAAGGGTCCATTCCAAGAGCTTCCATTTGACTCCTGTCCAAATTCTTAAGAACTTTGCCGACGACTTCATCCTCCTGCGTGGGCGCTTGTTGACGTTCATAAGCCCTTGGATTTAGCCATTTCTTGACTCTTTTGCTCTCCGGGTCAAAGTAACCCAGTAATTGCGGATCGTTCGTCTGTGTAAAGGCGCCACATCCGGTACAGTTCAAGGGCAATTTCCTCCTTGAGACTTCAGGGTTGAAAAGAGAAGGTGTTTCGGCAGATTCGACAGGTTCGACAGGCGTTTCTTGAGTGGTTGTCGCTTCGGTGTGATTGAATCGTCGAGTATAAACTGGGGTTTGTAAAGGCGTCGCTCTTGGCGTTCGATAAATTCGACTTGGTGCTCCAACGGCAGGACATAAAAATAAAGGGACACTAGATGGAGCAGAAGCTTCACCAATACTGAGTGCCCGATTGAGCCATCGTGCTGACAATGCGCGGTGCATTGCGTTCCTCCGATGTAAAATTTCGAATTCCCAGTTGTCGCAACTAAAAAAAAGTTGACTTACACAGATTGTCCTAGAAATTTCCTAGGAAATGATTCTCGGCTCAACGATGTAACTAAAGCAGCATGTCAAAAGTGGATCCTTTTTGTCCCTCCGGGTCAACGCTCGGCCCGCTGCTTTCAGTGTTCGCAGGGGTCTGTATGATTTTCTGGGCCTCGAGACGTCGACTTTTCGAGGCATTGCGATACTTTCGATTTGGAGACACCTGCGTAACGCCTTTACGGATCAAAGGTTTGCGCAGTTCAAGATGAGGTCTCTTGGTGAGCGTTACAACAAGCTTCATAGGGCAAGTCAATTCCTCCGTACTCTCTCGCGACCATGGCTAACAACTTATATAGAAGGTAGATATCTCCTCCGCAATCGACGACTTACGATCCAATACTCACGATACAAACAGCTTGTTTCCTTAAGAGTTGGCCCTGGTGCGGCAATTTTTCCTCCGGAGGTTACCAGAATACATATGGACTTTGCCACAAGTTTTAAGAATGGTCATATGGGTGCCAAGTTCGTTACCATATATCGCACTCAACTGTACATCAACTGATACACCGATATAGAAAGTTCTGGCGCGAGAACCTACCTCGACTAAAGTACCACAACCCTTCGGTCCCCATGATCGTCAACCGACACAACCAAAATCAGAAGAAGCCCACACTCTCCATCTACCTCCGCAAGCCCGACGCTACCACTCCCCCACCAGAATCCCGCTCCCAGCCTGCCTCATCACGCAGCAACCTATCCAAGGCGACGCCTCCGGATGCCGACGAAAAGATCATCACAGTCGACATGACCGAGAAGCACTCATCCCATATCCTCGAGTTCGTACTCGCTGAGACTCGCGCAGTTCCTCTCAAGCCTACAAAGGAGGAGATCCGCGAGTTGCAGGAGATTGATGCAATGGCTAAACAGGCCGAGGTTGACCGCGCGCGCATGAGAGGCCTGCGGGAGGAGAAGCAGCGCGAGGAGGCTATGTTGAAGCGAGCTCGGGCTGCCGGTGGTGTTGCAGAGGAGGAAGACTCGTAGATGTACTTCCAGTCGGAAAAGAGGGACGACGCTGTACAATAAATCTGTATGACTTGATGCCACATAAACTGGCAGGTGTACTACTTGGAAATGTGAAAAGTTTACCAGTCATCTTTTACTTGAGACACATTTTTTCTGTTCCTTCTCGTATTATCAGATTCTAAACGACTTCGAGAAGATAGTAGTTATGAGTATTTACAATTTGGCGGTGCTGATGCCGCCATGTTCTCAAGGCCCTATCCTCGAGTAAGTCGAACAATATAAGTGTCTAGTTTAGGACTCCCGAGGTTCTCCTATAGATCTATATTCCCAAATCCATGGGTCTTCCTATTAAAACTCCGTATGTAAAATGGACACCTTTTTCATAACCTCGTCAAGTGTATCTTTTTACTTTATTCCGAAACCTTCGCTCTCACGCACAGCAGTCCATAACATTTTCTCCAATCTTCCTTTGGACGCGTACCGTGAGAGAGACAACATGTTGAAACATGTTCGGGCGATAGGATACCTGCCTTCGTCCTCGCCTAGGCAAGAAATTTTGATTGGTAGTACGGCAGCACCCATGGCAGGGATTCGATCACTGCCGGTGATGAATGAGAGAAGCTTGCGCTGGTCTTGAGAGGTGGCCTCCTGGAATGTCTCCCAAAACCAGTCAATGACAGGCTCAGAGCCATCCGGCTTCTTATTGCCCCAGTTATCGTACTCAGCCACGCCCCTGAGTGAGTTGATGTCGAGTGCTTCGTCTGAGCCTCGTACCAGAAGCTCGATCTCTTCTGGTCTAAAGAGGGACAAAGCATTACCTCCGCACACAGTGTAGAAGCCTCGTTTGAAGGGCTCAAATTGCCTTGTCACAGAAACGTCGATTACATGGCGCACATAGAGATCCACATATTCTCGACGATTGCTGTTAGTGACAGGAATTCGTTCACCTCCTCGGCAAAGGGGAACTTGGACCTGTGTGTCGTATTTGTCCATGTCAACAACAAAATCAAGGCAAAAGGTATCTTCCACGTTTCCCTCATATTCAAGTAATTGCCGTAGTCCTCGAGCCAGTCGAGGTCGGTATTCAGCAAGATCTTCTAGCGTGTAGCGCATTGGGGGCTTTGGATGAGCTGATGCTCCAGTGCCATGCGTAGGAGCAGAAGCAATGAGTTTGCGGAATGCAAAGGGTGGCAGGGCCACATCAAGAATAGTCGAGTTGTAGATGGCGAGTCCCATCACAACGCCAATCAAGAAGAACTGATCCGATGTTTCGAAAGCGCTTGGGTTGAAATAGCAATACTGCGAGTCCTCGTCGTAGAGAAACAACCCTGTTGTATGTCAGTTCGTGCACCAGGGTGTCAAGTTATTTAGCCTACCATGATCGGGGTTGAACACCTCTCTGACCAGTAGAAGAAACCATTCTTTCCGTAGACCGCCCGCATCTACCCCCTCCTCACCGTTGAAGGTAATGCGGAGACCTTTTTTTATATCTTCGCTCCCACTCCCAATCACCTCACTGACAGCCTTGAGGCTGTCGTCAACAAGACAATCACGACGAACGTTCAACTCTAGGAACTGGTTAATGGCCTTCCGAGTCATGATACTATCAAAAAAGGCATCTCGCGCTTTGCTCTGCATTTGACGGCGAGCATCATGCTCCAGAATGTGGTTTTTTGCCCAGATACTCAACAGGAATGGGTACTGGCAAAATGTGAATTTGCTTTTTCGAGACTCCCAGTTTTCAAAGTCCGCAACGAGGTCGGTGTAGTCGATCATTGAGTTGTAAAAGTCGCTTGTTGGGAGCATCTGGCCGTGAGAATGTGCGCCATTACACCTTTCGCTAGAAGTAGAAGAAGAAGTCTCTTCGGCTTTTCGACTGTGCGGCGAGTTATTGGCAGCAAAAAGAAGAGCTAAAACTCGAGAAGAAGCTCTGATCTGCCAGTCTTCGCCATACATGACTTTCTTTTCCGGCTCCTTAGCTTTCTTTGACGAAGTCGACCGGTTGATCTCGTCGTAAAGATAGGCTCCTGAGCGACCTTCTTGCATCTGTGGAATTAATCCGGCCGTTATATCTACTTTGACTTCTTGCTTTTTCCCGCTTTGTCGTATCATGCGATATGTTAGAAAGTCAGATGCAATTTCCTTCGTTCTGATAAATCGAGAAGGGTGATACCTAGCGAACCAGGAAATCAACTGATTATGGCACTCGGGCGAGGAGTTTGATATAAGTCCCACTATGCGCTTAATGATTCCAGAATGTTGTCCAGATAAGGGACCGGTTTCAGGGACACTGCCTTTTCTTGATCGAGCGAAATTAGCTCTAGAAGGTGAGTTGTTTTCTGGCTGTATGATTCCGTGAAATAGGTTTTCGTTCTCGTGTAAGAGAGGATTTTCAAGAATTATGAGAAGAAAACGCAAATCTACGGGATCTTTCAACGGCCTTCCGGGTCGTTTCAGTAGCATTTCTGTCGCTTTAAGCAAGACTCGTCGAGCATGTTCTTGTCCCTGTAACAATTCTCGTTCGATCGACTGCAATTCGCGTTGCGGAGGCGTTTGAAAGTTCTGTTCTCGACAGATGTCTTCGTAAACGGCAAACCATCCTTTGGCAGGATTCACGATCGCCGTGTACCATGACATCAAGTCGCCCCAATTCAGTTGTGGTGTCTTCGCGTGGACCAGCGAATTTGAGGGACTCCGTTCAACTCGGTGTGCTGAAGGCCTTCGAGGTCGTGACTCCTCCTGGTTTCCCGTCCACCAAGTTCCATTCTCAGCGAAATCACCAAGAAGAAGCATCTTAGGATCAAGATCAAAGGTGCTATCCTCCACCGGAGGGGCGGTCCGCGGTTGCCGCTGTTCGCGAAGAGCATGACTTTCTGAGGGGGCTCGACGCTGCCCTCGCTGCTCCCGTGGCTCGTCGGGGGGTGTGGGCTTACGATAAGTTGCTTCGCTTACGTTTCTCATTGCAGGGCGAGGATGTGTCGAGAACGAAGAATTGATACACTCAAACGAACCAAAACAAGTGACCATATAGTCCTCCAAGGCCTTGAATATCCTTTTCGGATCGCTTTCGGATGCATCTGACGAAGGTTTCAGGGTCTCTCTTGGCGCATTGTCTTGTAGTATCTTCTGTACTGGCGGTCTGTCTGAATGGGAAGAGGAAAACGAGCGTGGCATTGGCGAAGAGTTTGTCCGCACAGGGTTCGCACGTAGCGTCGGCTCCTCGTCAAACGTATAATGGGAGACTTGTATAGTAGGGGATTTGGATGAAGGGGTGGCTCCTTTTTTCGGATCTATCGGTGAAAGATTGCGACCAACAGCTTGTATCCGACTGCTGAACGACAGCTTGCTCTGCATAGGAGGCTCTGGTGGCGGCTCGGTTGGAGGTTTAGGGATTGGAAGCAGCCGCTTGGTTAGATAGGACTGTATCGACTGGTTGACAAGTCGTTTTGTGTGTTCGATGGAGACATGCACAACTGCATTTCTGTTAGTTGTAACCCTCCGATACTTCCTGCTGGCTCACCTCGTGGTGTATTGGCTTGAGAAGAGCCATGGTTTGCATCCCTGCGCGGCTTAGAGCCATCATGGTCTGTACTTAGAGGCTCCAAATCATTCACTGTTGTACAGATGGTGCATTTGAAGACCTTGAGGTCCCTTGGCCAGCGTACTAGCGATCCACATGCCATACAATTTCCCGTCGCAAAATCTTTGCTTCCTGCAGGGCCATTTCCATTTCCGTTATGCGAAGGGATTCGAACATGAGTCTTGGGCGCTTGTCGAGGCATCGCGGCATCATCATCTACAAAGCCCAGGTCGGGCGGTGGTCCGCCGACCGAGTTCTGCCTCTTTTTCTTGCTGCTGAAAAGGGAAGGGAAGGGCTGGCTCATAGAGCGCGTGTGTGGAGGTCGTTGAGGTCTGGAGGAAGAAGGTCTTGAGGGATGCAAGTCGGATTCGTCGGAGCTTGAATCGCCGTTGTTGTTGTTGTTGTTGTTTGAGAAGGAGAGCTCGAAGCGATTGCCGTTGGAGGTTGCCTGTGAATTGTTCGAGTAGAGCGCTGGCAACGTTGTTGGCGTATGTAAAGCAGTATTATGAATTCGGGTAATGAGATCACTATTAGAGAGGTTGCTGCTGTTGTTGGGTTGGGACCCACGACGACTCAACCAGTGAGCCATTTCTAGGGAAGTTGCTACTGAAATAACGGAAATAATCGATCGACTACCAGGAGAGGAATACTTGATGAGATGAATTTCCCAAGACTCTGAATAAGAGGTAGTATGTAGTAGGTAGGTAGGCAAAGCAATTATATGTGGAAAACAAAGACAGAAAGAGTACTGAGAGAAGAAATACACTGGCTAATAGTTCAAGACGGTCTTTTCCAACAAAGCATGATTAAACATGTTCCAAAGTCGGGATGTTCCAGGTTGGCGTTGACACGAGCTCAGCTCAGCCCAATTCAGTTCAAGGATCTCGGCCAAACAGAAACATGCGTTGCTCTCGGGACATGAAAGAGAAAGAAATTTAATAAAAATAAAAATCGGTAACCGAGTGAGCTGTGGAACAATGACAAACGATGATGAGTGCGGCCAGAGCCTGTGGCTGCGGTTGGTGAAACGAGACAAGCCCAGTTTATACAAAGATGCATATGATGTAGACAGGCTGGATAAGTAGGTGTACTGTCGACTGTATACGGTGCAATACTACGTGTCAGCCATGCATGGGGTAGAAAAAGATCCATAGTTTGATAACTAATCGATCTTAATTAACTGAAGAGCCGTAAATACATGCAACGCGCGGCCGCCGGAATTCGAGTTCCCGCTCGTCTTGGCCTAATTTGTTCCTGACGAATTCATCCATCCCCACGAGGATGAACTCCAAGTCTTGGATCCCCAATTGAATATCGTATTTAAACGCCGAGCAACAAGCCTGACGGATACGGAGAATATCATGACACCAGAGAAAGACGTGGAGCTTCAAGCAGCCACTTAGGAATGGGGAGTAGGCAAAAAAAGAGACGCAAAAGTGTTTATCAACAGAGCAGATCCTCTCTTTACCGCAATTAGAAACGTGATTGATTCACCTGAATCTACCACGGATTTTCATAATCTCGTATTGGCGTGGCTGGGTAGCACTCTTTATTATTAGCTCTGTCCAATGATCGTGAGGTCAATGGCCGCATCTGGTGTTATGTAGCATGGTTGTCACATTATATCAGTTCTTGCTTGGTTCAACTGAATTCTGGGGGGAAAGACATGACCACGTTTTTCTTGTTATCTCATCCTTCTATGATCTGGAAGGGTTTGCCAGGACCTCGTATTCACCTAAGAGACAGCGGGTTCTGTAACTCGAAAACGTTCAGGGCTTTAATTCCAACCCAAAGACAGACAGGGATCACTGTTTAGGTAGTTCCCGCAAACGGCCCCTGTCTTAAGAGCAGATGTCACCAGCCGCTTATATCATTAGCTCAGTTGGATGGTAGTATGGATGGATACAAGGCATATTAGACTTGGATAATTCGTATTCTTTAAGCACTACTGTACATGCTTCTTTTCATCATTGCGGGCAGGGAAAGATTAACATCGGCTTCAATTACCGGGTAACCAACCAACAATCGAAGCTCTGAGCATAACTTAAATTCAAGCCATTCTCGTAAACGGTAACCAATTAATGAGAACTGAATCGCTCGTTGACACCTACATTGCAAACTTGAGAATCTTAAGAGTGCCTGAGACTCCCTTTTCCGCGCTGTGTAGCAACACTGCCGAAATTTCCATATCCAGGTACTAGCCAGCCTTGACGGACCTCAGTCGAAGTCGACGAACCAGCCATATGTCAGAACCATAGTGTCTCTGCATGTTCTGGCTCCAGATCGAAGACAACGTCAACTTCTCTAATTGTCTCATTAAGCCATGATCTTTTGTCCTCTTCCACCCCAACTCCTATCAGCCTTACCATCTGCGAAGGTATGACTCCATGATTTGCCGTGCCGTGCAGCACAAGCTCATTCTGGCTCTGGGAAATAGTCAACTCTCCCTTCAGCTCTGCCAATGTCTCTCCAGGGCCATTCCGAAGCTCGAAGAGACACAGCTCATGACTGATTTCCACTGGGCCCGAGTAAATCGAACTGAGTACCATTCTGACGTGTTTTCCCGAACGCGATACCTTCTTGATGGCTAGGCGTGGCCCGTCCACGGCTTCTAGTGGCATATCGATACGTATGCTGCATATTGGTGAACTTCTCAGCGCTCGTATGGTACACTCGCTGTTCTGAAGCTGAAGACAAGTGTCTCTATCAATGATGAGACTCCGAACAAAGTTACAGTACGTAGCGTAATTGGAGATGTACACGCGCTGCTCCTGGACAGCAAAGTCTGTGCCCCAGTAACTCGTCTGTATTTGTGGTAATTTGATCTTGGCAAAGCTGGATCCGTTGAACGATAGACTGGCCTCCATGGCATCGATAGTGCTGGAAATGGTTCCTGTCCCAATAAGACGCCCTTGGATGGTAATACAGAAAGAGCTTTGAACGTCACAGTTAGCTACAAAAAGTAGAGCCAGTTCATTCGCCGACGCACTTTTCGGTAGCACCCCTGATCTTGAAATGAGTGGTTTCAAGTTTAGCAGTGTCCAGGAGATGCTGCACGAAGGTATCCACGATAATCAATGGTGAGTAAAAAGCTCTACCGCAACGAGGCTCGGGGACAAGGATCGGTCGAGCAAATTCCTTGAATAGAGGAGAGTCGGAGATGTTCATCTTGACTGAAGGACAGCAAGTCAATGATGGACTCTGTTGCTGCTGTTTGGTTTGATAGGTTGTCGGACGGTTTGGGTTGTGCTACAATTAATCTTTTGTCTCTGAGACTGATAGAGCTATGGATAAATATCTGACAGGTCGAATCAAGGAGCTGTCGTATATATATATACACATATACCTGCCTACCAAAATCACGTTCATTCGCAAATGCCCAACCTATACATGTTCTACGAGTGTCAGCTGCAAGCGTTGACAGGTGTCAGCACTGCCCATTGATCAAGGCGCATTGCTACCCGGAACGACCAAAGATCCTTTTGACCTATCTCTCTATCACGAATACTGCGATGCTTACACTCAACAAATAGCACTAGGAGGTAAAGTCGTTAGTTCTCTTCTGATCTTACTCATATTAACGAGGCTTAGACCAAATTATGTGCCCAGTCAGTAGTCAGAATTGGGTCAATCCTATCTGTTGTAATCATTGCTGACCACAGCAACGTTCAGCTCAAAGACAACGAGGACTGGTTTATGGGTGGTATAATGCTTCGAATAGAACAGACAATAATCTCGTTGTGAACATGGGTTAATCGTACTGACAGCTACTCATTGACAAAACTCGGTCGCATCCATGATGACCCTCTCTCGATGCTCTCAGAAACCTCATCAGGCTATTCAGGCTTAGACATTTCAGCTCGTATTGGCACCCTCGCCCTTATTCTTGATTCTCTCCAATGCGGATCACTACTGATCACCAATGTGCTCGTGCTTTGCAGTCCCAGTCTCTCTTCACAAGGCAATCGTGAAAGTCTGACATACGAGCCAACCTAGCTTCCCATAAGTCGACTACGTCACAAACACTTCTCCCTATCAAGCTTGGCGTGGGGATCGATATCACTGAATATTCACAGACCAGTCCAGCTATAATTGCGGCACGGCCAGATTGCCTACCGTATTCCGGACTTGCACATATGAATCGGAAAACCCGCAATCACTCAACAAGCATGGTGGATATGGAATTTGAGGTGACGGCACGGATCATTCATTTAGACGTGCCTCAGTGGGCGTTTGGCATAAACATTAGGTCTCGTCTCACATCACTGAAAAGATTGACGTCTTCACGTATCTCCCGAGCAATTATCTCGTTTTGACGGCGGCAAACATTGACCTTGATGCAAATGATTCCGAGGTTCTAAAACCCTCAAACTCCCACGGATCCCCCACGCAACCCCTGTCACATGGGCGAAACCCATGGTAGAAATTGCCCTCCATTTTTATGAGTACATGCCGATACCCTTCGCCATGCTTCTCATTTGTGACCACCTAGATGATAAAATGGGTTCGTTTAAGAAGGGGGAGCAGCGCCACGGCCACGGCCAAATCCACCACGGCTAGTAGCATGTTAGCAATTGATTCGTTCCGACAATCCATACATCAAGGCAACTCACAACTGAGGAGCGAACTCGCCGGGAGCACCACCCTCCTTGCCCTCGCCAGCATCCCTTCGTCGGTATCCACCCTCACGGTCACCACGGTCACCACCACGGCCACGGCCGAAAGGTCGTCGCTCGCGCTCGCCCTCACCGAGCATGCCACGGGGAGGAGCGTGCGATCGTTGTTGCTTGATGTGGGTAGCGGGAACGATCTCAGCGGGGAGGTGAAGCCACTCGCGGAGGTAGTCGAGACCCTCGGGGGTCAGGGTGTAGTAGTAGTATTGCCAAGAGAACTGAGTCTTGACATAGCCGCGAGAGTTGAGCGACTGCAGAGCCTTGATAACGAACAGGTTCTTGGTGTCGATATCGGGGTGCTTGGGAAGGTTGAAGTCCTTCTGGGCGACGAGGACACCCTCACGGAAGAGGTACTGAGAGCCAAACTGTTAGTTATGTGCGCTATTGCAATTGATTCTGTGCAGCTCGCAATTCGCCGTCATCGTCGCTGCGTAGCTCGAAAGTATTGGTTATTACCTCGTGGATCTTCTTGCGGTCGGCCTTGGGAATCAACATCGTGGCGGTATTTGCTGCTCGTCGGAAGGGTCGATGTTGGAAGGTGGCAGTTTTCGGAGGGACGAAGGCAAGATCTCAAAATGTCAACTTTTGTGGGCGGAAACCCTACCAGAAAATGAGAGGTAGCGAAGTGGGGTGGGGACAGAGACAAATGTGGCTGTATTCACGTGATGAGGACACTGTGGCGCAGGTTTCCTGGTGTGGCAGTTCATGATCCACTTATTGTTAGGCGATGTGCAACCGACCTGTGCATGACAACCAAACCTAGCTGGCAGCGAGCGAATCTTTGCGACAGGCTTCACTCATCTCTCATCTCTCGTCCTCTCAGCGTTGTATCAATACATTCGATACCATACGCATCATGTCTCCACGAAATCTGAATGTGTTGATCACTAGCTTTGCTGGTTTGGGACTGCCGCCAACTCTCGTCCTTCCGCTATCTCTATCAACTACAGTTACCGAATTGCGCGAACGCCTGGATGACCGACTACCAACAACCCAGTCAAGACTTATCCTTACCACTCTCTCGAACAAGCAACTTCCAACCTCATCAGACTCGCCCATTTCCGAATATCTTGCCACAAATGATGATGAATTTCTCTCCTTACGACTTGCGGTACCCCTATGCGGTGGCAAGGGTGGTTTCGGATCACAGCTGAGAGCCGCAGGTGGTCGCATGTCCTCGCGCAAGAAGAAGAGTCAAGAGGATCACGGATCTAGCCGAAATTTGGATGGGCGACGATTGCGCACAGTAAACGAGGCCAAGGCTCTGGCAGAATATCTGGCTATCAAACCTGAAATGGAGAAGAAAGAGAAGGAGAAGCGCCGTGAGCGTTGGGAGCAGATCGTCCAGGCCTCTGAACAAAAGGAAGCTGAGATCAAGTCAGGCAGTAAAAGTCGATTGGACGGTCAGTGGGTTGAGGATAAGGAAGAGAGCAGTGAAAGGACTCGAGAGGCAGTTTTGGCGGCCATGAAGGCCGGCAACTACAGAGATAACCTACTCGGCACTTCTCATGGTTCTGCCTCTACACTGCCAGGCAACGAACATTCTGGTTCAGACGATGACAAGGAAGCCTCCTCAGAGGAATCCACGCCACCACCTGCTGAAGAATCCAAAACCGACAAGCATAAAGCAAAGACATTCTTCGGTTTTGACGAGGACGACGAATTTATGAGCTCCGATGAAGAGGATGAGGAAAAATGATGGATTGCACCGAACATGAGACGCAAGCATATCCTAAACTTTGGATAAACGTTGGACGTTGTCCGGTGCATTTGACCAATCGCGACGAGTATTTATATGATTATGGAGTACGGACTCTTTATTGTTAATAGGAATTTGAACTATCAGCGTTTCCGGATCAGGCCTTACATAGTCAAAATGATACCAATGATTGTCATTTGACGATCTATGACTCAAGAGACGTCATCACGAGTTCGTTGGAAAGTTCAAAGCACAACAGTCAATATTTGGGGTTAGCTTTTAAAGCATTTTCACAAATGATACAATTGCAGTGTGTCTGCTCTGAATCTTCTAACATCATCCACTATTCCATATCTACAGGTTGAGCTTAAGCGTCGAGCTTGACGGGGAAGTTGCCGGCCTCTGTGCAATGCGTTAGTTCGAGTTCTGGATCAACTGCCGTTGTGAGGGTTAAACATACCGCGCTGCTCATCCCAACGCTGGTACCAGCCGGAGGGGCAGAGGGATCGGTAAGACAGCCAGAACTAGACGCCGGTTAGTACGATACGTCGCGGGTATTGTTATCACTCGAGATACCGTACCTGGCGGCAGGGCGCAAAGTCCTCACCCTTGGCGATAATGCACTTGTGGTAATCGACGTAGTTTTGCCAGCAGTGCTTGGTCTGGTTCATGTTGGGGAAACGAGCATCAGTGCCTAAGACATGTTAGATCGTTTCATGGCGATTCAGACAGGTGCAATTGAGCATCGTTCTTCGGCGTCGCATTCTTCATTTCGTCTGTCGTCGTCGTCGAGAATTCGATGGTGTTCGCGGGGATGGTTGCTTACCAGCTGCATGGCATTGTTAGCCTCGGGATCACATCAGGTCATTTTTTCGATCCCGCAAGCGTGAAGCGGGATTATCAAGAACAATTGGACATACCAGTGACAAACTTGAAGGGCTTGGTAACAAGCTCCTGACCGTCGTCCGACATTTTGAATGGATTGGAGAGGAATTGACTGAAGGGAGGGGAGATTGGTCAATGACGGCGAGTATGGAGCTCGGTGCGTTTTGGATGGAGAGATTGAATGCGTCGACGTTGTCCGACAAGGCTCGAATCAGGTGGTTCGATTTCCAGAGAGAGAGCTCAGCGTGTGCCTCAGGCCTGAGTCGTCCCGGGCCAATGGTGTAAGGCACCCATCACAGCTGGTGGGGCCCGCTGTTCGCAATTGCACATCAGATGTTCGTTCGGCCAACTCCAAACATTGGACTCAATTTCCAATTGAATCATCTCTTCTGGACCTCTCTTCCTTAGACCCTCCCCACTCATTCACCTAAAAGATGCGTTCTACCGCTGCTCTCCGAATGTTCAGGCAGACGCCTCGCATGCTGCGACCCGTCCCCGTAAGTATTCCCGTTTCAATGGCTGAGAGAACGAGCTCTTTAGCCCTCGGCTCAGTATGACATCAATCGCTGACCAAGTTTCGTATTGCAGAAGGAGGACCAGGCTGGTATGTAACCATAAAATGCTTCCGTCAAGCTTCATCGAACCGATCGAAACTTCGAATAGGGATGCGCACATATCCCAATTAAGCTGGACACTAACAGAATCCCAAGGCCACACCATCTCTCAGAGACTCCGAAAGCTCAAGCAGATCCCTCCTGAGCTGTACCCCCTCGGTAAACCATAAAAACTCCCGGTTGATATTCTATGTGTTCTAATACGCCGTCTAGCTGTCGTTGTTGGCTTCGCTCTCGGTGCTGCCGGCTACTCCATTTCCCGCAAGTTCATCGTCGACAAGAACCTCCGTCTCGCTCGACAGGGCCCCGCCGCGCGCCAGGGAAACAACGGTCACGGTAGCGAGGAGCACTAAATTTATGCCGAAGAATAGAGTGACTCTTGGGGAATGAAATTGGTTGAATATCTTAGGAAGGGCAGTACTGTACATTTCAGAACAGCACGGTAGCAGGGAAATCCGTCAGGCATAAAATATGAATTTCGGTGATTGATATTTATCTCACCCTTGCCCACCAGTAACCGTGAATCCAATGCCTTAAACGCCTTCGCTATGCCAGCAATAAACCCGATAACTTACTTCCAACTTTTACCCTTATTCAGGCTTTGGTCCTGCAACATCAAGCTGTTCCAATCCTTGCATAGGGTCGGGACCAGAATCTGCCACTGCTCCCTCATCATCTGCTGCGTGCTCAGCCAGCCATCCTTCCTGTGTAGTTAGTTAGTAGTGTTGAAAATAAATCTGGCTTGCGTCGTACCTTTTCCCAAACGGCTGTCTTGCTGCCCAGTCCATCATCTGCGCTCTTGGGCGCCTTGGCTTGTGAGACCTTGAGGACCTTTCCGAAAAACTCTGATTGATCCATGTTATCGATGGCTTCCTTTGCATCTGCAGCATCCTCGTACTCGACATATGCGAAGCCTCTATGGGCTTCTGTAGAGTTTGGCGCGTCAGGTTTCGGCACCTTGACCTCGACAATCTCACCAAATGGGATAAAGGCGTCTAGAACGTGACTCTGAGTTGCCATTTGAGACAGGCCGCCTACATGGACTGTAGCCTTCCATCGAGCTGCTTCCGACATTTTTGCTTTGTAATGTGATTTCGAAAGATCAAATGAGAAATGGATGGTGGTAAGTGAGCTTGCAAGTCGTTTGCGTTGAACTCATATTGTCCAATAGCATGGATGTTGCTTGGCTGATTGACGAGAGGTTCTGTGCTGTCACGTGATGCTCAAAGTCAACTTGACTTACACGGTAGACCTTCAGCTTCATGTTGCACAATGGGTGACATGAACATTTATTTTGCGTTCTAATTCTCTCTCAAACTATTTATCAGTTGCTTCAAAGCAATTTCTTATCATTTATTGCGACTTTGAAGCTTAAAGTTGATCATCCGATCCAATATGAGTATTCAATGTAGGTGAAGCAATAACTGGTAGTTGGAGCTGTATATGCATGCCCATGTATATAATGAAGAGTATCGCCTCTATACATAGCTACTAATGGCTTCGTTGAATCCAAGTTCTTCATCCATTGGCTGTTCAATTGAGCGTATTCCTTCGGAGTCACAGATGAATGGGCGTCTCTCAGTTGCTGCTACCTTCATCTTAACTTCATCACTATTGCCCATTTTCTACAAATGGAAAACATAAATGACCGCTCAACTCAGCAATCTTCATTCCTCATAATGTTTTCTTAGCTGGCTGCGGTTGTCTGAATAGCATGTAGCATAGGAGATAGTAGAAGCTTTCTGCACGTGATAGCTTGCCCCACCTCTCCTCGACAACTCAGGAGGCACGGACGTGGCCATTAGTACCTAGGTAGGGAGCTCAGGAGCAAGTACGGGGCAGCCTGCAATCTGGCATCATACCTCCCACTACAAGACGCACCTCCACCGACCTGGCCTCGCTTTGCTTCACTTTCTTTTGAAGCATTACTGCGGGCAGAGGTGACATACTCATTGTGAACTTTATGGCTTATCCCCGGCCATAATTGCCCATTTTCTGTCTTTATAAGCCTTGTCATTATATCAAAACGTTATTCTAAGCTGGTCCATTCGTCGCATAAGTCCATCAACTCCCCACCATCACCATCATGGTGCGCCTTCGAGAGATTCCCCGAACGGCCGCCTTCGCCTGGTCTCCAGGTGCTGGCAAGCCCATTTTAGTCACTGGTACTCGTGCTGGAGCTGTTGATGTCGATTTTTCAGACGAGAGCAAGCTCGAACTCTGGGACCTTGCTCTAGATGATCAACAGCAGGGCCTCGAGCTACAACCTGTCGCCAGCATCAGCACCGACGCTAGGTAGATACCCAAGCTTGCGCATGGAAAACACCACATTCTGATCAGCTTACCAGGTTTTACGATGTCGCATGGGGCCCTCCTAACGAGGATCATCCCCGAGGTATTATCGCCGGCGCCCTCGAGAATGGATCTCTGGATCTCTGGGATGCCGAGAAGCTCATTGCCGGAGATTCAGATGCCCTTATCTCCCAGACATCAAAACACAGTGGTCCAATTAAGACATTAGAATTCAATCCATTGAAGCCTCAGATTCTGGCCACGGCTGGTGCCAAAGGAGAGCTCTTCATCTACGACGTCAACGATATTGCTAATCCTTTCCGACTGGGAAACGCTGCTGCCCGATCCGACGATATCGAATGTCTCGCATGGAACCAAAAGGTTTCGCATATTCTTGCTACCGGTGGAAACGGCGGATTTGTCACAGTCTGGGACCTAAAGACTAAAAAGGCTTCTTTGACTCTCAACAACAACCGAAAGGCCGTCAGCTCTATTGCTTGGGATCCCAACAACTCAACGAAGCTCTTAACAGCAACTCCGGATGACAACAACCCTGTCATCCTACTATGGAACCTTCGAAACTCCAATGCTCCTGAGAGAACACTTCAGGGACACGAGTCTGGTATTCTCTCTCTATCTTGGTGCCAGCAAGATGCCGATCTCTTGCTTTCATCGGGCAAGGACAACCGAACTATCGTGTGGAACCCTAGCACTGGCGAACGATACGGCGAATTGCCCGAAGTGACCAACTGGACTTTCCTCACCCGGTTCAACCCTCATAACCCCAATCTTTCCGCAACTGCCAGCTTTGATGGCAAGATCACCGTGCAGACTCTTCAGAACACCAATCCTGACACCTCTAAGGCCGCGGCTGAGAAGAACCTTGATGATGAAGACTTCTTCCGGGCTGCCCAGGATCAGCCTCAGGACGCCTCATGGTCGCTAGCCAAGGCTCCCAACTGGTTCGAGAGGCCTGTTGGTGCCTCGTTTGGTTTCGGTGGAAAGATCGTTATCTTCAAGCCCAATGCCACCCAACCTGGCCAAAAGCGCTCATCCAAGATCACGATCACCAACTTCTCCGTTGACTCTGATGTTTCTTCTGCCACCCAGAAGTTCCAGGACGATATTGCTTCTGGCAACATCACCGAAATTTGTACCGATCGAGTCGAGAATGCTAAGACTGACGAAGAAAAGGCCGACTGGGAGGTGATGGGCACTTTGGTTGGTGAAAACCCTCGTGAAAAAATCGTTGAATATCTTGGTTTCAAGAAGGATAACCTCGCGAACGGTAGCGCTGAGGAAACCACTGAGGAGGCTCAAGAAGAGGAAGATGAGACCAAAACCTCGTCCGAAGATGCCGAAGAAAAGAAGAGCAAGCGTGTCTCGAGCTTCTTTGACGGCGCTGAGGGTGACGGTGATGACTTCCTGTCCACCCTTGCTGCTACCAAAGGTGCCAAGACGGATAACCCCTTCCACCTTTTCAGCGACTCCGATACTTCTGTTGAAAAGAGTATCACCACTGCTCTGATGCTTGGCAACTTTGCCAAGGCAACTGAACTGTGTCTCAAAGAGGATCGATTTGCTGACGCGTTCCTGATTGCTAACTGTGGTGGTCAAGAACTGGTTGACAAGGTTCAAGCTGCCTATCTGTCGCGCAAGACCGATATGCCAAGCTACATGCGTCTGCTCGGTTCTGTTATTACAAAAAACCTTTGGGACGTTGTCTACAATGCCGACCTGGAGAGTTGGAAAGAGACTATGGCTATCCTCTGTACCTTTTCCGACCCGACCGAATTCTCGGATCTCTGTGAGGCATTGGGTGATCGGATCAATGAGGAGGGTGACCGAAAGGATGCTTCGTTCTGCTATCTGGTCGGTTCCAAGCTTGAGAAGGTGGTATCCATCTGGGCTGCTGAGCTCGATGAAGCCGAACAGGCTGGACTGAAGGAGGAGTCTGGCGATTCTACCTTCTCTGTCCATGCTCGATCTCTGCAGAACTTTATTGAGAAGGTCACCGTCTTCCGCCATGCCACCAAGTTCCAGGACAGCGAGACAAACCTGGACTCGGACTGGAAGCTTTCCACCTTGTACGACAAGTACACCGAGTATGCTGATATCCTGGCTGGCCATGGCCAACTTGAGACTGCTCAGAAGTATCTCGACCTTCTCCCTTCGAATTATCCGGCTGCTGAGCTGGCGAGAAACCGCGTGCGTCTGGCTACCAAGAAGCCTGCTGCCCAGTCCGCTGCCCGGGTGCCAGCATCGTCAAGCCGAACCACGTCCCGGCCTCAGCCTACCGTCGGATATCAGCCTCCTCAGCCGGCACTTGTCCCTGGAACCATAACCGGCTCCGGCCCTGCCAATCCCTACAGCAACATTGCTCCCAGCCCTGCTGCTCCTCGATCTACTGGATCGCCTGCACAGCATTATCAGCCCCCGACAAATCCTTATCAGCCACATAACAGTTATGCGGCACCTACGCAACCCGGTTATGGTGCGCCAGGTGGTTATCAACCTGCTACCCAGCCAGGATATGGTGCGCCTGCTCAGCCTGGTTACGGCGCTCCCTCTCAACCTGGTTATGGTGCACCTGCTCCCCTGGCACCTCCCCCAATGGGCGGCCCTCCTCGAAACTCTACTCCCTCCTCAGTAACACCTGCGGCCAAAGTAAAGAATATGGACAACTGGAACGACGTGCCTCTTGTGACCAAGGCACCTCCAGCACGCAGAAGCACGCCCAACGTTCAGCCTATTACTTCTCCTTTCCCCGGCCAGCCAGGCACAAGTGCTCCTCCACCCCCCAGTGGTTCTCCCTATGGGCAACGAACTGGAGCAACTCCCCCTCCTCCTCCTCCTCCCAAGGGATCCGCGCCCCCTCGAGTTCAGTCTCCCCTAGCAGCTCCTCCTCAGAACTTCCAGGCTCCTCCACCTCCAGCTGCCAGTGGTCACAACCCTTACGCACCTCCTCCTCCTGCTGCTGGCGTAATCCCTTCGCCAATGCCAAACGCTCTCCCACGGACTGCATCGCCGTACAATGCCCCTCCCGCTGCGGCACCTCCCTCCAACCGATATGCTCCCACTCCTTCAGCTCAGCCACAGCAACAGTTCAGTCAGCCTCCAGGATCTGTGCCACCTCCTGGGGCGGCCAGCCGTCCTCCCCCAGCCGGTTCGTTCGGCGCCCCACCTCAGCAGTCAACTCCCGGCCAGTATGCTCCCTCGCCATACGGTGCTCCTCCTAGCCAACCATCTGCACCACCAACTGGGCCACCTCCTATGAACCGACCTGGGCCTCCTGGAGGACCTGCTGGTACTACATCTCCCAGGCCAACTCCTCCTCCTCCTCCCCAGGCGTCAGCGCCCCCCAAGGCGAGACATCCTGCCGGTGACCGATCACATATCCCTCCCAACGCTCAACGCTTGGTAGACATTCTGAACCAAGATATGCAGCGTGTCGCTTCTAAGGCTCCTGCAACATTTGCGCCTCAGGTCAAGGATACACAGAAGCGACTTGGCTTGCTCTTTGACCACCTCAACAATGAGGAGCTCGTTAAGCCTGACACAATTGAGCAATTGACTGAGCTCGCCAATGCTCTTGAGGCCAAGAACTACGACGGTGCGCACAAGCTGCAGGTTGAGATCCAGCGAGATAAGACTGAGGAGTGTGGCAACTGGATGGTAAGTTCCCCTAACCACAACGACTTAAGTGTTTAACTAATTCGACTCCAGGTTGGTGTCAAGCGACTGGTTAGCATGAGCAAGGCTACGCCATGAGCAGAGTTTTATAATACAGCATGATTTGCACTTTGCCTCTGGAACGTGCATGAAGGGCTGTGGTTGTTGAATAGTTTAGCGAATGGTGCATGATTGGGAATAATATTCACGATGACACCCATGCTGAACATTTGGTAGATTAGAAAAGGTATATGTCAACGTTGTTATGTGTTTTCTACAGTATTGCCTTGACATGAATCATTCAGTGTAAATCAATTAGAATAAACAGGACGCTGCCTTTCTAACTCAGCAATTGTCGCGATCCTGCTTGTTCACAGCTCGTGCTTCTTGCTGCAGTTGGTTAGACTTTGGATGTTTTGGAATCATCCAACGATTATGGTGGTTTTTGAGTTGGCACAGTCCCTCGAGCGTTATTAAAATCCATTTAGAATGGGATTCTCAGACGAGAATGCTCAAAGGATCACGACATTTCTGTTTGGGTTTTGACACTACGTCTCGCTTGCTGCCTCGACTTACTGTATGTATTGTTGGCGACTGGCTATCAATTATCCTTTTCGCAATATGACCTGAATAAATACAAAGAAAAAGAGAATTTCATCTAAGTAATATAGTACGAAATGTAAAGGCAATACAATGGTATTCATGATATAGACTCTTTAATGATACTGTCAGTCGATTTTGCTAGATGATACAGGGTACGTTTTACAGTTGGCCCTACATCATGGCCAGCTGTCAAATCGGTCCCGCCAACTCAATGCTCCCGCTGCACTCCACTTTGGGTGAAAGCACCACTTCATCATCAAGACACCAGTTAACTTCCATCCTTTTAATACACCTCGTCACCAGAAAATTATCAAGCCATGACAGATACAACACAAAACTCAGAGGATGCTGCTGCTCAGCGAGCTGCCGAGCAGGCCCGTCTCCGAAAGGAACGCCGCGAAGCAAAGCTCAAAGCTGGAGGCTCTGCAAGACTCAACAAGATCACTGGCCTGGGGGGTCGGATTCCAGGAGGTAATAATATTCGTGCTCTCATATTCTTGATACTGCCAGATGCTAACAAGATCCTATAGAGCCCGAACCTGCCATCGCAACTACCACAGCGACTGACACTCCCACACCAGCTCCCGCTGCCTCGGTATCTGTAGCATCTTCGACCACTCAGCATGCAGACCCCGACGAAGTTGACATCTCAGAACATTACTACGAGACCAAGCGCACTTCCGCTTCACGCATGAGTGCCACCGAAACTCCAGAGCCCAATATCTCGGAAGACCAGTTGCGACAGATGATGCTTGGTTTCGAGCGTGGCAATGGCAGCGGTACCGCTAGCCCTGCTCCCGGTGGCGTTGACGAAGATCCCATGATGAAGATGATGTCTCAGCTCATGGCTGGTGCAGGCCTTCCTGCGGGATCCATGCCACCTTTCCCTGGCATGCCCGGTGCAGCACCCGGCCAAGGACCATCCGTACCTCAAACCGCCGTGCGCAACAGTGCTTCTACAAACCTTTGGCGCCTTCTTCACGCAATTGTTGCTCTGGGTCTCGGCTTCTACATTGTCCTTCTCACCCCCTTTACGGGTAGCAAGATTGAACGTGAGCGTGCCGCTCTTGCTGGCACAACACCTGCGGATCCCCTTATTGCAGCCGTTGAGCCCGAGACGGAGACGGAGCTTGAGCATCGCAAAAAGCTATTCTTCTGGACGTTCGCGACTGCCGAGACCCTCCTCCTCACAACCAGGTTCTTCCTCGACAGGAGAGGTAGCCCTCCTGCTGGTATTGTGGGCACTGTGATGCAATTCCTACCGCAGCCTGCCAAGGGTTATGTTGAAATCGTGATGCGCTATGGACAAATCTTCACAACCGTGAGAAGTGACATGCTGGCATGCATCTTCGTGCTGGGAGCAGTTGCTTGGTTCAAGGGATAACAGACAGGTTGGATGGAGTATTAATACAGGCAATTGAGTTACAACTTTACAGTAAAAGCAGATATCGTGTGACATTCGTGTGAAGTTGATTAAGCATTATCATTTCGTATGATATCTAAAGTGTGGCCCTATCGTACATTGAATATACCGAGGATAACAACAAAAAAAGAAAGCGACAGGACTGCAGATCGAGTGCTGGGGAGGCTTGGTCCATCAACTGTTCGCCTATTCCTATGCGCTGAGGACCATTTTGAGCATCTTTCCAAAAACACCTCTTACTCGGTCAGGATTTTCTGAAACGCAGGTAAATACGATCGCTGTGCTGATTGCGAACACCAGTCTCTCTCGCCACTCCTTGTCCAGCGAATATCGTCGAGGTAGGATCGTAGCCAGGGCTCGCGGGGCCACAAACAATGCGATATCCTTCCTTCGGCTTTCTGTCTCAATCAAAAGGCTCCAACCACAGAGAAAGCAACCGGCGCCAACACAAATTCCACTGTCCATGTGTTGGCGACGCTCAATAGTGGTACCGCCAGGGAGCCGGGGTCCGATGCGTGTGCGGCTGAGACAGACGCCATAGTAGAAAAGGGTGATGAAGGTTGCGAGAAAACTAGATGAACGGCAAGATGAGACAATGGCCCGACGCAGAGCTTTGCGGGACGGGTTACGTAGAGCGAGTGTAAGTGTCAGGGGTAAGTATGTGGCCATTGACCACTTGAAAGCTCGAAAGAAACGACTGATGGCGTGGTATTCGCATGAGGGTCCGCTTGACATATGAACCATTTGACACGGAATGGGCACGACAACGGCGGGATCTCCCCAGGCAAGGGGCCATCCATAGTCAACGCACATTCCCTGAAGAAGATGTGCCTGTCCCGTCTCCTTACCATATTGAAATTCGCCTGTGTGACAACGTCGAAGGGCCTCAATGAGACGTAGATCCACGGAGGCCGCCGACGTGATCCATTTGTTGTAGCTTCGTGGAAGTCTCTTTGGATGATAGAACCAAGCCCACATCACAAGGCCTGAGGAGGCAGCAAAGGCCAGGGGGTCAACGAATCTGGAAACGAATCGTTCGGTCTATCAGTAATGTTAGCAAATCTACATGGGTGGTAATCAGAAGAAGTACATGCAGTACCTTTGTCCACTTGTTGGAGGCCAAGCGTCGAGCTTTGTGCCTTGCCCAAACATCGCCAACAACAACATCGAGGGCTCGAGTAACAGCAAACAAGGTTAGATCCATTGTTCGGCCAGCGAACCTAACAGTCTGAGGTTCCGCATCAGGGGGCGATCCCTCCTTCGGCGGCACTGTTTCTGTGTATGCCCGGCCCTCGTATGAGTGCAGAAGACGCAGACCAAACCATGCAGCAAGGAACGTAGCTAGCCATCTCGCCAGTCTGAGAAGAACGAGTTAGTAATGGATATCAGTCTTTTGCTGGGATGAGGCTGTACTTGCCTCAAACGACCTGCCTCACTGAGACCTTTGGCAGTTTTCTCTAGAATACTCTTCAAGGGTTCCTTGTAACGTATTAGCTTCGCTCTAGTGCCCATGGCATATCATTCCTTCGGCGATTCTTGGCAGCCAAGCATGAGAACAAAACAACGGAGGCGCGATGGGCGCCAATTCCAGCAAGCTAGATGGAAGGGCTCATGAGAATTTGGTTCACTTACCTGCAAGAGAGTAGTGCCACCAGCCAAAATGGCACAGAAAGTTGGAAATCGCTGTGGATTGAACCCGGTCTTCACTATACGTATTGCAGACTTGAAGAACGAGCTATCATCAAGGTCTAGAGAGAGTTGGCTGGCTGCCTTTCGCCTTCTCTTGGCAACATGCTGCAACACTAACGTCAAGAGCCGGGGCGCCACGGCAGATGCATAGCCCAGAAGATAGGCCCGAATCAACGGGCGGAGGATCTCGGGGACAGAATCGAGCCCCAGGGGGCCTTTACGGGTAGGCCGTAGATCAAGTGCAGGCATAATGCTCCGGCATAAATGAAGATCCTACGCAGGGCTACGGCACCTGCTGCCGGAGACGAGGGTAATTGGCACTCGGAGGTGGGTATCGGCGAAAGTCTTCGCGGGGATATAGTATGTGCTCTACTTCTGACCGGTCAGTAACTGGTCTACCCCTGTCAAGTAGGACAAAAATATAGTAAAGATGGTGTAAAGAAAATCGAAAAAGGGAGGTGAAAGGTCCAGAGCCGGTGGCATTGCCACTATCTGATGCACTGACAGTTTGTTCCGCAGATTGGATGTTGGACCTTGATGACAAGGACGATGAAGGATAGTTGAGGCTGTTTTAATAAGATGAACAATAAGGAGTTGATATGGTAGCTTATTCTTTGATGTTGTGTGTGGATACTTCAAGCTGCCTCGCCGAGCTCTCACTTGAGCCTCGGCTTGATGCTCAAGATGTTGCGCGTGAAAATGCATCTACTTCATATTCGTGGAGGGCATAGGGCGTGAAATAGTCAACGGCTCTTCCCTGACAGGTCTGTAGGAAACGTAACATGCGCAGTTACTTTGTTCGGCGATTGAGCCGCAAATCTTTGGGAGTGTAATAGAAAATTACTGTACACTCACCTGGGGAACGATATTCTTTGAGTAACAACTCCGAAATGGGCTGAAGTATGAAACGGTCTAGCAAATGCACAATGAGGAAATAAACTCAGGAGAATTGTGCGGATAACGTCCGAATTGGAGGGGTTGATGATGATTGGTGTTGATGATGATGATGACGGCAGTTCAGGGGTTCATCTCAAGTCAGAGCAGAGAACCGTTTGGTTTGGGACTGTCTAGGTGTGGGATCCGATTGAAGTTTCTGTAATGCAACGTTGTCACCGTTAACGGTCGAGGAGGATCAGGTTACAAGGCTAAAGATGGATACTCGTATGTAAGATTAAGTTAAGTTAAGCTGAGTGAGTGAGTGAGGTTATCACTAACCAACGTTTTCAGGTACAGGTCCAGGTACAGAGTACAGGCATAGGCATATTTGCATGTGGTTGACAGGGTCCCGCTACCTGAGCTCCAGGGCAGCTGTGTGTAATTCTGGGGTACAGGGATGTTTGACGCAGCTTCCTGATTAGGATGAAAACAGGTACACAATATGGGTCTGGTACGTAAATTTTACTCTATGAGACCGAGCTGGAAAATCTTACGATAATATCACAGACCAACAAGCAAGTACGACTTTTTGCTTGAATTTGGAATATCATGAAAGCATCAACGAAACTTGGGGAAAGGGCGTGTGGTATTCATCAGGTCAGCGTCTCCTGTTAGATAACGAAATTTAACACCATAGACACATAACCCTTTTCCCTTCAGGACATGACCAACATCTATCTGTATCGGGCTAGAGTAATTATTGATACACATTCGCACATGGAATGAAATGTTCTCGAAAACGACCTGCGGCAGGGAAGACCCACGCCAAATTTCGGACCTCGAACAGGTTTCGGCTTTTCTTCCTGACCTGATCTCCCCTTGAAGCATGATTTCAGTCGACATCATTCCTTTCTCAGAAGGTCTTTCTCTTGGGCTGTTTTAGCCCCTGTTTGACTTATACCTGAATATTGCATAACTTAGTAGTGTTATAACTTGTCGCAAGAGTCGGTCGTGGTCACGAGTCAAGGTTAAAAGAGAACAAATAATAATAATAAAAAACCAGAAAGGTTGTGCAGAGTAATAGCAAAGTCAATCAATAAGGTCGCGCCCGTCGGGTTTTGGTGGGACAAGGGCGGCATGGACGCATATGCTTGACGCTATGCTGATTCAGATAATAAAATCCTGTTGGTTCAGTTCAGCCTCATGATATCGCTGACTAGATAGAAGACTGTAAGTTAATGAGTCAAGTGACCAGCAACATAACATAATCTGCAGTCAGTCTGCTGGATACTACGCCAAGATGACTAGATCCTCGACCCTCCCAGTGGGCGAAAAATGCAGAGACAAAGCCAATCAAAACTCGGGTCACTGTCTGTCCTTCGAGGCTTGGCTGGGCAATTAAGTGGCAGCTGGAGCTCAACTGGGTCGCAGAATAGAGCTGTTGGGAGATCTGAAGTCGAAATCGAAGCATGTGATAGTCCCATAGATGCATATGCTGCAGTTAGGGAGGCAGATTATGGATATAGAGATACGTCATAACAAGAATGACCCCATACCGGGAGCCTCGGGGAGTGACGAATGTGTTGGCGAGTCTTGCTGGTGGATTGATTGTTGAACAAGACGAGGGAAGCTGTGCCTTTTTTATCCTTTCAGTAGAACTGAAAGCCTCACAGTAGTTCCTATGATATCTTCTCCGATCTGCCTTTGAAATCAAGGTTTTTAAAGGCCCAAAACTTTGGTCGACGTCGATGAAAGGTGCAGGTGACACAGTGATCCAGCAGGGAGGTGAGCATGGGGACGCAGAAATAAAGCATGCCAGATCAAGGTATACGATACTTGGAGAAGAGGCGGGTGCAAAGTTCCGAGGCAACCCCACATGGCTGGGATGGTCGAGAAGCTGGTCAGACCAGGTCAACGGGCCCAATTACCGTTCAACTGTCGTCTTGCAATGTGCTTCCCCAAAAACTTGACTACTTTACCCCCAAGTAGTGGTTACACGCCCGTGGCTTCCACCTTCCGCGCCGTTACCTACATACACGCGGGCAGGGCAGTCACGGTGGACTCCCCACTCACCATCTCCAACACCAACACCGTCTGCGCCTACCTAAATCACTTTACCTACCTCGCCGTGCCGTGCCTACCTGCATACTTGCCTACCTAGACTATTACTGTACATTACCCAGGTAGTTAAACACCACCACTCCACCCTCCTTCCCAACCCTCCCATCCTCTTCTCGGCCACTACTTGCCATTTGACCTTTTTTACAAGGTATTTCCGAACCTTTCCAAACCAAAATTGCAACTATTGTCCTATGAAGGTCCGAGCAGAAGAGGCCGGGCCCTAGCTGCTCCTTCTCTGTCCTCCTTCATCTAGGACGCGGGTGTGATGTGACGCATTGATGCACGTCTTTTTACCACATGCACTTTCCGTTCAAACTCACTTGTTGTCTTGGTCCCCTGTCGCTCTTGTTCACTTCCGTCTTTTGAGTAAAACCACACAGCTCTGCAATCATACAGTCCGACGACTTCTCTCCAGCTTCAACCTTGACATGCCCTAAACGACAATATTCCTACTTATCTACCGAGTCAGCTTAATCATCTCTACAGTTGTTCGACGTTTATATAAAGCACATGTCACGGGAGTGTGCGTTTGATATATGCGTTCACCTAAAATCTATAAACACCCACGAACCATTCTTTCGTCAACATCAGCATTTCGATCTGCCTGTCCTCACATTCCGACGATTCGACCTCTAACGCTCCCACAGCCCGTGTCGCGAGTGGCTCCTTTATGCTTCAAGCGCAGCAAATCGAAATACCGTCAGCTATCCTGAACTCTTCATGCCATGTACTAGACAACTACTGGTTCAATTCTACCTGTATCTACTTTTGACGTTCGACGAAGAACTCTACAGCTTTCTGCTTCGTTTGTGAAGGTGCTGGGGACTCAAAAGACGCCAATCAATACTATTATATTAGCTGGTCCAAAATCTTAAAACCAGTATTCTCAGCGGAAACTCCTATATAACGAAGACGCATCCATGCTCGTCGTACAGCACGCTCCGAGGATGGGTTCGTCGCAGCCGCCCCCAGACCCCTTTGGGCCCTTTGGCTGTACGTAAATCACTTGCCTGAGTATTCTGCCAGGGTCAAAGACCAAGATGCTGACCTGAATATTTACTAGATCAAATACCTTCTGATCAAGATCCTCCTATTGCCGATCCGCCCGAGCCCGCCCCTGGTGCTCCTCTCTTATCAGACAATGACAGCAAATTTCTTTCAACTTTTTTCGACGACTTCACGGCTGACCATTACAACATGTCCTACGGCGAGGGTTTGCACTTCAGCGAGAACTGGTTTGATCTTCCTCCGCAGTTTATGGGATCCAGTACTTCGTTTGGCCAACAGCCAGGATCTTCGCTTGGCGAGCCGCCATCGCAAGGGCTTCCTCATAGCATCCATGAATTTCAAGGTATAACATCCATGGAATCCAATATGATGCCTCCTCCACCGCCACCGCCGGTCCATCTACAACGCCAAAGCGAGCATCGACATGCCTCTGACGATGTGCTAAACGCGGCTGCGACTCTCATTCAAAATGGTCTAAACCAGCGGCATCATTCCAATGGAGTGGACACTTCAGCTCAAAGATCAATAGGACCTCCTGTAGGCCATCTCCGCCATCAGCCACTGGAAGAATTTCGTGAAGAACATCGACGCAGCGTAGCAGCCAGCGAGCAAGAGCACTATCCAGATTGGAGTGCAGGGGCGCATGAATTGCGCCAACACCGAGTACCGCCCATCGAATACCAGTGGGGTTCTGATGCCAATTTCAACCAAGTTACCTATACTCCAAGCTCAGAGAAGGAAACCAGCGAGTCTCTATCTAAAGATCAACTGGGGATGCTCGATTGTCTGGCCCAGAGTCAAAGTGCCGGCAACACGCGGCCTAGCAGTCCGCTTCAAGCCAAAGCACAACTCCCACATAGCAGACTATCCGAGTTCGCGAAAGTGCAAGAGGTCAATACGCCCCCTAGGAAAAGGAGAAAGAGTAGAAATAGCAAGGATGCTCCGAATGATGAGACACAAGACGAGGCCGGTGCCCCGAAGCCTGTCCGAAGGCGAAAACCCAAGGCGGAGCGTGTAGGCTCGATCACCTCCCCTGTCGTCAATGAGGCTTCTGGCGGAAAGCGTCGCAAATCGGCGGCCAACACTGCCAAGTTGTCGAGAGAAAATCTGTCGGAAGAACAGAAACGCGAAAATCACATAAAGAGCGAGCAAAAGCGACGTACTCTTATCAAGGAGGGCTTCGACGATCTATGCGAGCTTGTTCCTGGACTTCGCGGCGGTGGTTTCAGCAAAAGTACCATGCTTGCAATGGCTGCGGAATGGCTGGAGGATCTACTGAAAGGAAACAAAGCCTTAGAGGCTCAGATTGCCACTTTAGAGGAGCGCCCATGAGCCTCCTCATTCAGCTGGGGGATGGTGTGTGTTGTACAAATTTATAGACATGCGGTGGGTGGTAATTCTTTCGAGTTAGGACCAAGAGAGATGGGCGGCCATTTCTCGGTGTGTACCGGCGTTTGTGGAAGGAACGGTCTCCCTTTTGGCGGCGAGCCGGCTTCAACAAGAAGCTGGACGCCCAGGTTTTGCTCTGTTGGCGCGGTAGGATACCCAATATGAGTCGTAATAACGATGTACGAATTTAGGCTAGATACTGGCTTTGAAAAGCCACGAGATGAGAGGATATTTTGCCAATGCGATCAACGCAAGAATGAAAGGAGCAATCGGATTTAGCAGTAGCGAACGAAATACATACCATACACATATATAACAGATACCAATTTGAACTCTAAGCCTTTGTAATTTCAAGTGTCTCACGATGCCAGTACGAGAAGGTCAGGACTGGGACTGGACTGGGACTCGAAGGACGGTGCTGATGATTTATGGCTGCTTCAGGGAATGTTGGAGTTTGAGGGCTTCAAGTTATCCTGAGCCTAAAAGGAATATATACACGGCTAAACGTTGCATATGCGACTCGGCAACTTGTGACTTAGTTTTTTATCCGGTTTTCGCGTGGTGGAGCTTGTCTGAGGCTTTCTTATCGTTAGGTATTATCCTGGGTGGTCATGGTTGGCATTGCTTGATCATCCACGAAGGATTCAAGGCTGTTTAAACCGTGATGGAAGCTCAAAGATGATTGGCTGTAAAGAGGATATTCATTTTATTCTTCAGATACAGTCGGGGACTTGCAGGATGTTGTACGGGTTGCTACCTACTAAGGAATCGGGACGCGAGCAGGTTTGAGAAGGTTATTATCCCCTACGGATGGATATGAAGGATTAAGGACTTGTCGGAAGTTGATTGAGGGATTGATTGATAATGTCTATAGTCTTTTCTGTTGTACATGTATATGTACTAATAAAAAGGCTGATATTGGATAGTCACTATATATAATATGCATTCGTTCTCGTTCTTCTCGACTCTTTATCTCAGGAACATCTTATTCTGCCTCTACTTTGGGTATTATTTCCTTTCGAAATATTCTTGAAACTGGTTGTCAAGTGCAAGATTCGTTGAGCATGAAGATCTCAACCTCTGTTGTCACCAGGGCCCTCGCCTTATTCGCTACAGCATCTGCATCAGCCATCGGTAGACACGACAATTCCTATCCCAAATACATTCGCGAGGCCGAACCAACATGTATAACTCCTGGTGTCATTCCCAACATCACCGGATCTCAGATCCGTAACGTTGGGGTTGTCCTTTTCCAGGCATTCGATATGATGGACGTCTTTGGCCCTCTGGATCCTCTCCAGCTCATCTCGCTAGGCGTTCAGAAGCTCAACCTTCACCTCATAGCCGAAACACTCGATCCGGTCACCACAGCACCTGTGGCTATGAACAAGTTCGACTCAAGCTTCTTCCCCATAGTTCCACCAACCAACACGTTCGACGACGATCTCGAACTCGACCTTCTCATTGTTCCTGGTGGTGCTGGCGCCCGCAACCCAAACCTTCAAGCCGTTACTAGCTATATCGCAAAGATGTATCCGAAGGTCAAGATCCTGATGACTATTTGCACCGGTGCTGGTGTTGCGGCCAGATCGGGTGTCTTGGACGGACATATGGCAACAACTAACAAGAATGCCTGGGCCACGATGAAGGAGATGGGGCCCAAAGTGAATTGGGTATCTCCTGCGCGTTATGTCATTGACGGAAAACTCTGGTCTTCTTCAGGTGTAAGTTCTTGATGCTTCTCTAAAGCTGCTCCATGTTGTCTAACCTGAGACTCACATTAGGTGACTTCTGGTCTGGATCTTATCTTTGCTTTCATCACTACGTTCTGGGGCAAGGAACAGTCAGAGCGTCTCGCCGGCATGGCTGAGCATGTCCCGCGCGATGCGACTGATGATCCCTTCGCAAAGCACTATGACATTACACCTACTGAGGCCCAACCTTGCCCTCAGCCATGAGCGAGGGCTTCGACATCTTAATACACGTGTAGTGAATGAATGGGCCGCCAGTTAACCCCCGTGTGTTGTTATGCTGTAAATATGGCCAGATTTGTGTTTTGACATGCTGTACTAGATAGGTACTTAGTTAGATGTTGGTTTCGTTACGACATCAGCTTTTTGAACTCGAATCTTGTTTATGTTAGCTGCAATTTTAGCGTTGACTATTTTCAATCATTAAAGGAACAAGAACATCCATCACCAGGCTGTGATTTAGTAAACATGAATAAGCAAAACCACCAAGTTTCAATTGTGAGGCTCACATAAACCAAACGGTTTGTAATCCCTTTGCGAGCTCAGTTTTCGTTCGATCCCATTCTACGCCAAATCAGTATGGTACAAATATCCCTTCTCTCTTCGGGTCTACCCGTCTTCGCATTCCAATACCCTTTAAACGCCAGGCTCTGCTCGCCATGATAATTAACTAAGATCCATCTTCTCTTCGCCGTTGCCTACTGCAGCGCTTACTGAAAAGTCTACTGCACCAGTGTTGCCGATCAAGCGCTTCTCCGATTCGGCTACAAACTTGATGCTGCGCGCAGGGTCAAAGAAGAGCTGGAAGCTGCGTTGCACATCGCCGACTTCGACCTGCTTAGACTTCCGCTTAGCGGAGACCAGTTGCGAGGTGGTGATAAGATTGCTGGCGTAACGAAGACCTGCCTCTTGGCCGATCTTGGTAAGGAGGGCGAGAGCGTCGGGGTGTACGTCAACCTCTTCCTCCTGAGCTCGAATAGATAGAATCTGCTTGATCTCCTCGGGGGTGTAGGAGTGCGTGTTGATGATGGCAACTCGGTCCAAAAAGTCGAGAGGCAGTCCGTGAGGGCTGCGGTAATCAGTACCACGAATGCGTGAGTTGCCTCGGTTGCTGGCCATAATGACCACAGGGGCCAGATCGTCCTCGAGAGCTCGGTTGATGTACGAGAAGCACTCAATATCAAGCATGTGAACTTCGTCAATGAACAACACACCAGGAACAATCTCAGCCTTGCTCTCTTCCTTCCACTCGCCAACCTTGGTGTTGATTTGATCTCGAATCTCGCTGCGAATCTCTCCCGTGTCGCCTGAAAAGAGAGCCAGGAATCCTTGCGTCCTCGAGTTGATGACGTCGATTTCGTGTAGAGTGACAGTGTGCACAACTTCCTTTCGCTTCTGAAGTTCTCCGTCGGGGCATTGAAGAAACTTTGTATCAACACCCATGGCATCGTAGTCGCGAGATCGGGCGTAGGATCGGCCGAGTTTGGTGATCTTGCCAGAAGACTTGTCAATCGAGATAATATCACCAGCCATAACGCGCTCCTTGGTCATGGCATCAATCATCTTGCTACCCATATCATAAACTGCCTCCATGTCGGTTGTCTTGATGGTCAGTTTCCCCTGCTTGGCGCTACCAGTGACACTGCGGTCAATTTGAATCTCAACAACCTCTCCCTCCATGATTTCACTCTCTTCCTTTATTCGTACACCGATCGACTTTCGGAAAGCTTGTGTAAGGGCTTCGGTCTTTGACATTTCCAGCGAAAAGATTTCTGAAGACGCAAGGGTTGTGAAAGGGACGTCGGGACCAAGAGATTGTGCCATACCCATAGCAATAGCGGTCTTTCCGGTGCTAGACACAGTTCAGTACGCGTCGTATATAAGTTAAAAGGCTGAGCCAATGTACCTAGGGGGTCCTGCGATAAGAACCGCTCGGCCTGCAATCTTTCCTTCCTTGATCATTTGTAGCATGACAGCAGCAGCTTTTCGCGCCTTCTCCTGTCCAACGAGGCCCTGAGACGACGCCCTGGGCTCCAGAGTTGTCGCATCGACACCGAGACCACGAATATGAGAATGGGCCGCAATAAGGTTGAGACCTCGGAGGTCCTTGGACTCTGACACGGTCATCACGGGCTATTGTTTGAAACCAATGTAAGTAACGAGCCGCGTAGAGGAGAATGCCATACAACTTACAGCTGCCATCTTGTCGCGTATTATGCGTAAGCAACGTTACGAAGTGTAAAGAATTGGGGTGTATGGTTCCGGGGATGGTTGATGGAAGAAGGCCTGGATAAACGAGGCTGGAAGCTACTAAGGAAGGTTGCGCGAGAGCTGCACGAGCCCTTCCTATACGATTGTCAAAAAAAATGTTAGTACGCGGCTGGCCAATGCTTCAGCGCCACAGCTTTGTCATGCACCGCCACATATGATTGAGCATATAGGTCCCTAGTACTTAGGTATACCTGAAAGCAGCGTACTACTACTCCGTACCTAAGGAGCTACACAGCGGCAGTTAGTGCCAATCGTTCCAACCCAGTCCCGGGCAAGCAACCAAACGCGATTATTAATAATGCGGGCAGACTGAACATTCTGGATAGTACTATATATCACGTTTGTCAGGCCTAGTCAACATGATACATAGAAACCGAAGTTGAGGCTAAGGTATGTTTACTTTACCATACAAGAAGAGGCTGGGTTTATTGATGTCAACCAGGTATTGTTGTCATTGAGAACCGTCCATGGGTAATATCTTTCGAGGCTCGGTAGAACCCGATAAAGCAATCGTTATACAGCGAAACGTTCTTCCTTTCTCTAAGTGCCAATTGAGTTATGTATCAACCAGTGCGTCGGACTGTGATTGATTATGAAGGGCAAAACAGGGATGAAGTCAGTATCATGTTTTGAAAATCAAGTAGAACCGTCAAACGAAGGGGGGGGTAGCTTATTTAGTAGCTCGGTTTCGTCACGCAGTGATCTATTTGTAGGCAACCGAGCTCCTAGCCTCCGTAAAATTCCCCTAACCTGATACTCTCTCCTTTGTCAAGCGTCACTGTCGATTTCTGCATGCTCCCGCTTTCTGTGTCGCCTTTGATTGCTTTTTATATTCTCCCTCTTTCTCTCTCTTTCTTTTCCTTTCCCGAACTTTGTGTTGGCCTTCTCTCCCCGTCCTTCACTCCTCGCTTCCAACAGAGCCCGTGGCTGAAACTCTTATTTATTCCGTTGCCCTCCCCCACTTCATCTACGCCACTAGATCATACCCTTTACGCGACTTACCTTGCAGTCGCATTTTCGTCACTTCGCAACTCATATCCAGTCAAGTAGTTTGGGTGCTGGGATAAGCCAGCACCACTCCCTTCGCATTCTTTGGTTCATTCGATTGCACATTTCCACGTGTTGCTGTTCAGCCAGTGCCCGCTTATAAACAAAAGACATCCGGCATTTGTCCTACCTCGAAATCGTCGCCTCGTCAAATTGCCGAATGCTTGTGACTTCACGTTGCTACCAGAGCCACCATGGCTGGTAGGGACCTACCCGATCGATCGACTGACTACCGCGACCAACCGACCGACCGATATCGCGGCCCGACGCGCGACTCGAGAGACAAGGACCACGACTTTAGGAGGAATGAAGCGAGGGAAGAAGACAGATCCGCCCCCAGAAATCATGGTAGAATAATATGCCCTATCAATGTAAATGACGAAGGCATGGCTGATTCGCGGCAAATAGGGCAAAGAACACCACCTTCAATACCAGGCGGTAGGAGCGCCTCCAGATGCGAATTTCAAGTCGGGATGGAACTGATCGGCGAAATGTCCGCCGTTCGTGGGGAGCTGATAAAGGCAGACGCTCGTCTTAATAAAGCTAAGAGGGAACGCAATATATCAGGCTCGAGACCGGTTGAGTTTGCTTCTGTAGGGGAGCTCAAACGTAAGGAACTGGAGAGATATGAAGAAGAAGTAGCCCGACAGGAGCGAAAGCTCGTTCAGATTTACCCTAAGCTCCAGGCCGAATTCGACTTATATTTGAGAGCATCAGCAAATCCTGCTACTCAATTAGGGATGCCCACGCACACTCGGAACCAACCCGACCTCGAACCACGGTTGATGCAGCTGCACAGATCGATAACTACGTTAGGGGAAAATCGCTTACAAAGTGAGGTCGCGGCGCTGCAGGAGGTCATCAACGAGGTGAAACAAAAGAAGCAGGTCTTGGCAGACGAACTCGAGGTACAGAAGAGAAAGAACCAGACCCTAGAGGAGAAGGTCAACAACCTCGAGCTCATGTTCCGAACGATCAAGCCAGCGGTCGAGGTACAAATATCATCAGAGATCGACAAACAAATCAGTCCCAGGATGAGGAGCTTGGAAGACAACCTTAACAAGGGTCTATCGAACAGCGTTGAGGCGACCAGGCAGCTACAAGCACTTGTAGATGACCACGTGGAACAACTGGTCAGTCTGACTAGCAAATGTTCAGCTGGCCTCATAGCAGGCCTGAGCAGCACAACAGTCGCTCAAACACCGATACCCAATGTTACAGCCGACATGGTTCGACTCCAGGGAAACCTCGACACGCACGTACGGAATATAAATTTCATGCAGAAGGAGAAGCTGGAACCAGCATTATTAAAAATTCGAGATCTCGAAAGGGCTGTGGAACAGTCTATAAAGGATTCTCAACATGCGAAGGCACTTGCTCAGGTCCAATCTTCTCTCATACAAAAGCAAGACCAAAAGCAAATTTCTTTGGAGGAGAAGTTTGGTGACCAGGCCGAGAAGCAGAAGGATCTAGACACTAACTTCGCTCGTTTGTACTCTGAACAGCTTGAGGAGCACAAGACACTGGGTATTGCCATTGCCAGTCTGGAATCCAACGCAGAAAGCTTCCGGGGGAAAACAGAGTCTCTAGAGGCAAACGTTGCTTCTTTGGATGCAACAATAAAAGGAAAGCTGGAAGCCGAAGATGGCCAAGCATCGGATTTGGCTCAACTGCAGTCGACCATAAATCAGCAGCAGAAGAGAACCGATGAGTTGGGACAGAAACTTGCTTCTGCATCATCCGCCTCTACAGCCCAAACATCAGAGATATCCTCTCTGCAATCATCTGTCAAAAAGCAACAGGGGAGGAGCGACTCACTGGAAAAGGCTGTTGCTTGCCTGAAAAGCGAGATTCAAGATTTCGAGAAAGTTATTGCCAAAATTCAAGAGTATCCGCCTGTTGCCGATCTTGATCGCATTCTAGCGGAGTTTCCGTCAGGCAAAGATACCAAGATGCTCATCGCCGATGTATCAAAATTGAGAGAATCTGTGTCGAAATTGAAATCATGCAAGACTCCGCCTCTGCCTCCGTCCAACCCTAATTCTTCAATAACTAAAGAGACGATAACGCAGACTGTTGATAGCAGGATTGTGCAGCTGGACATTGCCACAAAGAAGCAGATTGACGTGTTGTTTGAGAACTTGGCCAAAATAATCGATGGTCTTGAAAAACGCACAGAAAAATCGATCACGTATTTGAACGGATGTGTGTCGAAACTTCACCAAGGGCTGGACGAGAGCAAAGAGCAGACGGAAATGGCCAAAGAGGTTGGCGAGGGCCGGCAAAAACGTTGCAACGAGCAGGCCGCTGAACTTAGAAAAGAAATGCGTCTGCTAGTTGATGAAGAGGTCAACAAGCTTCGCAGTGGGACAAGAAATGAGCTCGAGGATGTTCAGTTTCGGGTGGAAGCGTTAACTGGCTGGGCAATGAACTTGAACACCAAGGAATGGCATGACAATGTGGCCCAGCACATCGCAAGCTATGTGCCCGCTCATTTCAATCGACAACTGGATGGTCTCGCTACAAGGGTCAGCAGCCTTGAAACCCGATCTAACGACTCGGAGGGTGCCAACAAGAGACGCAGAATAGCCAGTGGCAACCCCTTGACGAGGAATGGCGCTTTTTAGATTAGATGTTGTATGGACCTGTTGCGATTCGTGGAGCCATCATACACGGGCGTTGGTTTGGGCCCCGGATTGGGGTTTGCTTTGATATGGTCAAGCTGGGTAAAGAACAAAGGCGGATTGTGACAACTTGAGGCAGCAGCATTATACCCTTGTTGATACGGCGTTAGGGAAAAGGGAAAGGCATCGATATTGATGTGAGATCATGTACAATCACCTAATTAAATACGATCAATACTCTTGCGTTTGAAACAATGCTATGAGTTTCAAATGCAATGACAACCTCCAGTCTCTGTCCAGAAACAATGTGTCTGTGAGGATCTCCAAGGTTAAAGGAGTATAGTAGTGACTAGGTACCTATCAGAGAAGCATAGATTCGATGTTGATGTACACGTAATAGGGTACTTGGATGAATGGCCATGTGGTATATACCTACGTGCTGTGTTTAAGGAAACAAGGTTAGAGGTCAGTTTGAATAACGGCAAGGTAAGCGTGGCTACGCAAACAGGATCCTGATAAGTCAAACTCTATAGATACAATAAGGGACAGTTAAATGTAGGCGATTTACATTCATTCTGAATACCTAACGTTAAAAACTACCAAGGTACTAATGTTGGTATGCAGTTGAAATAGATGCAGCTAGTGACGAAAGGGAATGGACCACTTCACCTAGGGACGGACGGGCCAGGGCCCATTAACAGCCACAAGAGGACGAACGGAAATGCCCGATGACATTCCCGTTTCCCATTCCCCAGGGCCAGGGCCCAAGACCCAGGGGGACAAGTCATGGCCGGGCCCCAAAAGTAATGGAAACCAGAGGTCCGTCTAATTACTCCACATGTTAGGATCATCCCCAAACCACTAACTTAGCTTAGGCACTTCCCGCTCCATTGCACTGGCTCTGTTCTAATTCATTGTCTGTTACTGTCACTGTCACGGACTGTCAATTACTGACTGTCAGTTTGTCACCGACCTAATCTTGTCCGCCAACAAAGAAAAACAAAAACAAAATAGGTTCTTTCCATGATTGAGCTCAATTATTGATCTTGTCCCTCCTTTTTTCCTGCAACCTCAATAAAATAAACAATCATTTATACTCTCTTTTTATTAATTGTTAAATCGGGCGGATCTCTCTCTCTCTTTCTGGCTGGCGCTCCGATCTCCCGCGCTCGTTCGCTGTTATGTTGTGTTCAAAAGCGCGCTAATAAACCAACTTGTCTGCTATCGTGTGCAACCAACTGGGTCACCTCCCTGCCTTGTCACTAGACATCAACCACTACCACTATCAGCCACCATCACCATCGCGACAACCCTGCGGGTCAGCAGTGAATGACGCCGGCCACGAAAGACATTCTTTTCAACTGATTCGTATCTTTATCAGTGTTGATACTGCGACGGTCTACCGTTCAAAGCGCCTTTGTTGTCGCGTTCTCAGCCTCCCTACGTACCCCTCGCGCGCGTCACCCCCGATCGCCAAAACTCCGTACTGCACCGTACCGCAACCTACTGCCAGCATCATACCGTATCCCCGTCTTCGTCCTCCCGGCATGCTGACATCCATGAACAATGGAAGCCGCGGCGAAGACGGTCCAGCAGCTCACACAGCGCATCTTACCCGAGAAGCCCCATCACCTATCATACTCCGCAGACTGGCGATATCACATCCCCGCAAACGAGTCCCGACAAAAACATCCTGAGGAATGGGATATTACCCGCCTACAATATTCGACACTTGTGTCGGAAGCCGATCGCGGTGTACTCCTTACTAGATCATACTACGACATGCGTGTCGAGCCCCCGAAACCCGTCCCTCGCGACGTTGGTATCCTCGCAAAGGGCGGCGAGAAGAAAAAGTTGTCACTCAGTGACTACAAGAACAAAAAGACCTCTGGTGTTACCTCAGACACATCCACGCCAGAACCACCCGGCGCCAGAAGGCGCGAGCTCGAGCGCGCATCAGAATCCAAATCAGTGCCAGAAAGCAGGAAACATGATGCACAGCGCCAAAGAGATCACCACCTTGACACTAGACCACAGAAGCCTCGGGAGCTCCCTGTTGTTGATATGAGGTAGGCTGCGCTATCCAATCGAAATGGTGATTGCCTGGACAAACATACTGACTCTGCTGCAGACTCCCTCCAAAGCCACCTGCGTCCCTCCCACCTCGACCCGTATCGCCCGATAGTAGGAAACGTGCATCCAACGTTGACGACGACCATCGATCGCAGAAACGGCCCAGGCCGGACATGTCTCGCCCAGTTGACGACCGCTCCCGGCCAGGTCGAGATGACCCCCCACGCCGGAAGGACAGAGAGGCTTTGCCGTCTTCTGACATACCGTCAAGAGACAAGCCATCAGCCTTATCCTCGCTTTCAAATGGACGTGGTGTTCTTAAAGGTGCTATTGCCTCTTCTGCTCGCAATCCTTCGCCAGCGGGACGCGCACGTGGTGATTCGGTCAACGGTGCTCGGCCAGGCGCAACTGGAAGTACCAAAGGTACACCGGCCAAGATCGATACTGCTTCGCGCGCATCCGTACCTCCACTACTTTCGCCTCTTCACTTGAATCTGGAGAGTCAGAACTCGGCAGAAAAGAATGACAGGAGAAGATCACGCGAGGACGTTGCAGATACTACCAGGTTGTCAAAACCGAAGAAGTCGGAAGCACCACCCAAAGCAAGAAATGAGTCGATCCGAGACAAGTCACCTGTGCGATTGCCTACACTTCTGTCGCCCACGTTGCCGAGCGCTCTGGAGGCTGAGCTGTCACGGAGGAAGGTTTCCGCCAAGACAATCGATTCCAAATTGTACGACGATCGAGATAAAGACGAGTCAAGCGAGAGACGGAGCGAAGAACAGCACAAGTCAACGACGGCAAGGAAGGCCCCTGTCGAGCACGACGACGAAGACGAGGAGGAAGATGATGAGCCTAGAGAAAAGAGGCGGCTAATCGTGACGCTAAGGATATCCAAGAGAATGCGACAAACCTTCAGGCGCATATTGGCATTGCCGCCAAAGCGCCGAGAACGTTCAGAGAGCACAGAAGCACCGCCAGTCAGTCAGGCAAAGAAGCGTCCTGCGTCAACGGAGAATACTGGCGACACGATAGCTGTCAAGCGCCCTCGGTTGCCGTCGGTTTCTTCGACCCTGCCGCCTCCTCCGTCGACGCCATCTAAGAAGGGTGCTGCCATGTCTCGCGTCAGTTCCAGTAACTCACATGCTCATACGCCCGGCGATGTTTCTACAGTGACCCCTGTGCCCGTCGGATCTTCAGACCGTCCTGCCACCAACGGCGCAGATATCGGCCGAAGCGACAAGGCCGATATCCGGGCCGTCAATGAGAAACATACTCGCTTCTCTAACCTGGGCCGACGACTCAAGCACGAGGGCGATATTGCGAACCAGCGATGCAACAAGCTTGCGACCAGTGGTGATACGCGCGGAAGCGATACAAGCCGCAAACAGTACTACGCACTTGCGGTCGAGAGCACTGTCGCCTTCATGGCCAGCTTCCACCTTCTGAACGTGAGCCGCAACATGCAACACAAGTCATCCGATCCAGGTCCTTGGGCTAGCTTGATCAAAATGGTTGACTACCTGCAGAAAGAAACACGACGCGACACGCGTCGATATCAACCCATGTATGCTCTTGTGTTGATTTTGCAGGCCATCACAGTGGACGAGTTTCTCAAATCGTTCTCCAACTACGAACATATCTCCAAGGAGGAGACCTTTGCGCACCAAGCGGTTCGCTACCGCAATTGGACCATGGTTCGCGAAGTCTATGAAGGAATTAGTAACTCGCGCCTTCGAGCCGATATCACGCCCTGGTCGACTGTCGAGGAAGTCTGCCAGGCGTCGATGCGAGTTATCCGGCAATGGTGTCATGATGAAAATGTCGATTGGACGGCCGAATTCGATCCCAAAGAGGCCAGCATACGAGTTGCTCGATAATAAGGCGTGTTATTTGCACATTTGGAGGCATTTTGAGCTCGATCGAAGAACAAGCCTCTTGAACATACCTTTCAGATGAATCTTTGGCTCTGGTGTACAATTCTGTTTTGTCGACCTCACGTTTGAGGGATTAGCTTAAGGAGCCACAACTATTTCTGTTGCCTTCAACCGATATCCAAGGGGTATCCAACAAGACAGCTTGCGAATCGACTTTCCATGTCTATATGATTTTTGAATTAAACTCTGAGGATATTGCTTATCGGCGTATCCCGGCCCACCGCGCCGCCACTTGAGGCGTCTGGCAAGGACAAAAGTATTCTTCCTGTCATTTGCACTATGATATCCCCCCTCCCCAGATCAAAACGGAGAGCGATTTGATTTCATCTATTGCGCTTGGGATACCGGCTCCCTGCAGTTGCCTTGTATGTTTCTATTATTGTCGTTCCATCTTGCCGGACAAGGGTTGCTTTAAACAGGAAAGGGAAAAGGGTTAATGAGAGGAGGGAGTAAAGGAGCATTCGGCGAAAAGGGAGTGTGGGGAGAGCATGTTTACAAGAGAATACCACTGGTATATGCATTCACACAACTGCATGGAACAAATATAGGGGGGCGCTGAACAGCATTCGAATATACTGGCTTGGCGAGTGTTGAAGAGTCTAGCGGTTGACTCCAGGACACCCAAGCCAATGTCATGAATTATAAGGTCGCGACAGATTCCTGCATGACATGTGTGAAGGTTACTTAGCCAACCGGCTGTATTAGCATTGTGTGAGCAAAGCTGCATGAGATTTTGTTGAGGTAAGCTCTGTCTCCAACGAGTTCTAGTTATGAGATGTTGAGCTGTAGGTCAAATGAGCATCACTTAATCTATCAACAGTCATGGTACACTTCACAATTCAACTCTGAGACACCTTTTCAAGAGGGATGGATCTATATTTTTTCTGTCCACGGCTATACTAAGATCAATTGTCTAGTAGGGAACTCGAGCCGATGATAACAACCTCGTTGTCATCCCCTCCGACAATCTCCCCGGATTTTGGTATTTTTACTTGCTTTCATTTCTTTGCTTCATTAAAACACACGACCGATTGGAATCTTCCTCATGTCGCATCTAATTAGGTTTGGGTTTGCGTCCAGCCCCTTGAGCGCTCTGCGCTTACTTGGAGGCATCGACCTTGGCAACATGGGCCAGGAGGTCGAGGACACGGCGGGAGTAACCCCACTCGTTGTCGTACCAAGAGACCAGCTTGACGAAGTTGTCGTTGAGGGAGATACCGGCCTTGGCATCGAAGATGGAGGAGTTGGTGTTACCGTTAAGGTCAGAGGAGACAACGTCGTCCTCAGTGTAGGCCAGGACACCCTTGAGGTCACCCTCAGAGGCCTCCTTGATGACCTGCTTGATCTGGTCGTAAGAAGCACCCTTCTCGAGGCGGACAGTCAAGTCGACAACGGAGACGTTGGCGGTAGGGACACGCATGGACATGCCGGTGAGCTTGCCGTTGAGCTCAGGGATGACCTTGCCGACAGCCTTGGCGGCACCGGTGCTGGAGGGGATGATGTTCTGGGCAGCACCACGGCCACCTCGCCAGTCCTTGGCGGAGGGAACA
>JAAVUE010000214.1:0-12042 GCA_014898975.1 Fusarium nodosum | reverse complement strand
ATAACCTTAAGAATCTATATAAGGAAATAAAGAAGGAATTAGAATATATTAAATAATAAATAAAGCGTTACTATAATATTAAGAAGGTAAAGAGACTAACCTTTAAGGAGGGAGATATAGTCTACCTATCTATAAAAAATATTATGATAAAACGACCCTTATATAAACTTAACTATAAATATATCAGACTATATAAAGTCAAACGATAAGTTAAGAAAGATATATATAACCTAGACCTACCCCTAAAGGTCAGACTCTACCTAACTTATTATATCTCTTTTCTTAAATCTACTGCTAGAATAATATAAGTTAAAACTGATAATAAACCTAAAGAAATCAATAGACTAGAAATATATAAAGTAGAAGAAATTAGAGATATATAGAAGATTAATAGATAAATAATATATTTAGTAAAATAGAAAAACTACCTAGAAAATGAAAATATATAGAAACTACTGAAATACCTAATTAATACCTAGTGACTCCTAAAGAACTTCTACTAATAGTATCAGAAAAAGAAAGATCAATAAAAGGAATATTAGTAAATATAGAGCCCCAATTAACTACATTAAAAGTACTATAAGCCTGAACCTTATTAATAATATTTAACTCAGCCTAATTAACAATAGGAATTTCCTACTCTTCTAAAGACTGCATACCCTAAACGAATAATATATCGCCTTACTCCTTAAGGCAATACTTCATTTTCTACATATAAGCTAGATAAGCTATAGCCGCCTTAAGGGCCTCCTTAGCAGTATGCTTATTCTTCCTTAACTTTCTTACACTCTTTTATATTCTTAAACACTAAAGAATTAATAAAAAAAAAAAAAAGGGATATATAAAGCGCACTTATAAAATATAGTAATACTAGAACTATTATAAACCACTTTAGCCTCTATATAGTTTCTATAACAGTTAGATTTCTTATCCCTTACCTTATAAATCAGATTATAATAAAAATAATGCAAGTAAGGTATAATATAATCACTGAAATCTTATATATATACAGTAAGAGAAACTGGATTTAGAAGTTTTTAGATACTTAGACTTAGAGATATAACTGGATATATTATCAGTATAAGAATATTTACAGAAGAAAGTTAGGAACTAATAGATAAAATCGGCACTTAGTTAATATATAGGCCTTAAGGATAAGACCTTAGAGAGAGGAGAGATTATATTATGACCTAAATAATAAAGTCATATATACCCCACTTTTCACTTTTACAGTCTCTACTTTTATTCCTTACCTATATTAATTATTATAAGACCGAACTATTAACCTTCAGTCCTTATAAAGCCCTACTCTAATATATATAATAGACTAATCATTTATAGACTAAACGACTTATACTACAGTCTAGGACCGATATATTCACTTCTCGATCTATAATAGATATAAGCTAATACCTATTGCCTTATACTTTTAGACTAGTATATATAGAATACTCTTTTAATATTAAATAGAATTTAGCTTATCAATTATTAATAAAATATCTTTACCTAAATATACCTTACCTGCCTTATTTACTATTAAGAGATATAACACTTCGCCCTACTCAGTATCATATACCTTACGACTCTGCTAATATAAACCTAATATAGACTAGTTTATCCCTTAGAAAACCTAACTGTCATAAGGGCATTATACTGAGTAATTGCGAAGTGTTATATCTCTTAATAGTGAATAGAGCTAGTAAGGTATATTTAGGTAAAGATATTTTATTAATAGCTAGTAAGCTAAATATAACTAACTAATACTAATAAATATATATATATTACGGGTAGTCACATATAAAGTGACTGTAGTTGATAGTGACTGTAATGGTTACCATTCGTAACTGTAGTGTTTATCGTAACTGTAATGGAGTGGTCACTGAGTGGCTGGGAGCGTATAGGAGTGACCACACTTAATAGGTTGAAAATAGTGGGGTACACATGAGTTAAACGCGGGGATCGTAACACTGGGAGACATTCAGTGCAATTTGAAGGTTAAATCTGGGATTGCTGTAATATAGAAGGTTAATTCAGATAGGCCCGAATCTAGAAGTTGAACTCGTGAGGATTGATCCGGTCATGTGACCTTCACTTATCCCGATGCCTTCCTTAGAGACCAGTTAATGCTATTAACTGTGTTTTCAACTGGGTTTTTCTAATATATATATACTACTTACTCTCATAACGCACCCGATCTGTACATACACTCAGCACCTAATATCATGATGTCAAGCGCAATGTCAACATTAGCACTTGCGACTTCTTTCTTTTCCTTCTATTGTTCTTTTATATAATGTAGCATATGCTACCGATCTCTACTACTATTAGACTACTAAATGGTTTGTATGATATGGAGATTTAAAGCTGATTGAAACTAACTGAAGCTTTAAATATCAGCTTTCTAATACTGACAATATACTGGACTGCATTCTCTAGTACTTATTGTTGCCTGTGCGTTTTCCTAAATGAAGTTATGCCAATGCAAGCTACTGATAGTGGTCTGTTCTCTTATCTCTATCTAACATTTTAATTGAACGCGTTTGAGCTAACAAGTATAATTCAGCATTAAGTCTGAGCACACAACTATAATTTACTAGTAAGGCCGACCCGAAAGCTGCTTGTCCTGTGCCTGAGTATCAAACAGTTTTAAGGGAGATAAGGGAGTAAGTTTCTAAAGATATTCTAATCGAGTGTATTGAATAAGTAGAATAAGCTCCTCCCTGACTTCGAGCTTATCACTATAGAAGGCTACTTATGGGATTTTATTATAAGAGTACCTTTTTTATAGCTTAATGCTATATAGTATAAGCTGGATTTAAATAAACTAATATAATTTATACTAGAGCAGTTACTTTTATACTTACAGTAACTATTTAGTAAAGATTAATAATAATTATAGTTTTATCTTTTAAAATAAAGAATACTATAGACTATATATACCCTTTCATTATTATATAATAGGTAGCTATAATTAAGCTAACCTCATTAAAGTATAAGCAGATAAAGCTTAATACAAGGAGAAATATAAATTATATTATAAGGTATGGAATATAATTACCTATATATATAGTTGGTTCTCGAGTGTTCCCTCCTACTCATAGTTCATGTTAACTACCTCTTCTCTAGCCAACTGCCGCTGAGTACCGGTAGGCGGCGGACGAGGAACAAGGGACCAGCAAGTGCATAGGAAGGCACAATATTATACCAATAGCATCACCACACTGAACGCCCGTGGCGGGTCTATTGCTCATTTAGGTGTTCCTGAGGAATTGACGCTGTCATGGACTTGATGACATTACAGTTTAATGATCGATCTGAGTTACGATCGTAACATAACTGATTAAAATGATACAAGGAAAGGTCTCAAACTTATCAGCTGAGTTGTCTAGTATATTCCGGGAACGGAGACGCCAAGAAGAAAGGCAACATTGGCATCTCTTTCCCGGGCGGCTAGACGGAAAGCAATTCAACAATACACCTAAAATCCGTCACATGCTCGGTCACGTCGTTATTCACATAGTCTCGGTGGCCAGCATGCCTGTGGCGTGCTCCGTAGCTAAGACACAGCACGATAGCTAGGACTCCAGCTCTACTTTTAGACACGGTAGTAATACTACTGGCAAGTCACACCTACGTCTTAAGATGACCTATGTAAACTATTTCAGAGCATTCCTAAGATATGTGCGCTCCAAGATGCCTTCACGGAGTTATAGAAGCTACCCGGCCAAGTCGAGGAAGCTTTTCGCTTGTGGTTGACACGAGGTTCCAGTTCATCTACCGAGGTGCTGGAGCTTGTAACTTCAGACTTCATACCGCACCGAGGACACTATGTATGCTGCGTGCGATCACGTGATCAACCTCCAGATTGATCGTCAGATTGGTCCGAGGCCCGGGGCCGGGGATGTTAGGTGCCTCACTAGTCACGATCCAACAGTTACAGGAATTAGATTTCTTGTTTAAACAAGGTTGTCAGGTTGATAGTGCTAGCTGGGCCTCCAACTGGGCTTGAATGGATCTTAAAGTCCTGGCAAAGGGCATAAACTCACTTGCCGTAGAAGCCACTTCATCAATGCAGCTCCCAAATCGCTTCAGTTGGAGTAGATCGTTCCCTACAGTAGCTGCTTTGGGATTGTCTACCACATAAGCGACCACTGTCGCATAAGCGACTTGGACGTAGTACACCCCAAGCGCAAGGGACAGCGATTGCGACTCAGGCAGTCGGATTACTTCTGTCATGTGGCAGACAATCAAGATGATTCTGCGGGAAGCTTGAAGTTCTCTTTCTTTACAGAGAGACATTTCTTCGGATGTTGCAGATATATCCACCTGACCGTGTTTCTGGCCAGTGACCATTCGCAACATGAAGAGAATGGAAGAGTAACATCCCAATGCGAGCTCGGAGAGGTACCAGCCGTCGACAGTCTCTCTGTTGAAACTCTGTTGCCAGCCAAACTAGCATTTGCGTCAGCTGATGGATTGTCACCACAGAGAACGGCGAAAAACCTACAAGGTCCCATTCAAGAACAGTTTCTTCAACTTGCTCACAAAGTGGTAATACCACAGACAGCTTGTCTTGTTGGCTCTCCGGCTCCTGAATGGCTTGAAAGAAGCGGATGAGAATGAGAGTCACTCGACTGCCCGCTAAGAACGCTGTGGTCGGTACTGCTTCCTGCAAATGCACCTCGTCGAAGAACAGGAATGGCAGGTTGACACGCCATTCACTCAAATCGAAGGAGAAAGACGGTGCTTTGCCACTGATCAGTCGAAAGAACAGCTCCATTTGAACTAAGTTCCACATGCTCATCCGTCCGCCGTCAGTAGTTGCTATTAGGGACTGACCCGAACCCTCATTGGAATCGACGCTGTGAAGCTGCATAGCCTCGGACCATATGCAGGCGAGTCTGTGCATCTCCCAGCATAATTGGAAGTCGAAGTTCTCGGCTGCAACTTGTGCCTATGCTAAGTCAGCATGAAGAAGCGTGCTTAAGTTTGTTGAACTGCAATGTCCAGACCATGAAAGTGGCAGCGATGAAATCTGTCACTGAGCCAGAGGCTTGTCGTTGCCACGTTGAGACAGCCCTGAGACAGCTAATATAAATATTGCGCCTAAGGCGAGGGTCCTGCTCTTTCAGCCTTGCAGTTACTTCGTCGAGCACGAAATGGCCCTGCCACAAGACGCAAAAGTACACAACTAAGACGCATGCATCAACATGAACATGGTTCATCTGCATCAAGTCCGGCAGTAAATGCAGAAGCTTGGCATCAATAAGTGCGTCATCTTTGACCGAAGGGTGGAAACGTGGCCCATTCGTGTGGAAGAAGTCTGCAAATAAGTCAGTGTTCAAGGTCTTATATGACACGTGGAAAGAGAAGTAGACTTACTGTTTACCCACATTTTTGCAGTCTCACGCGGTATCGTCACATCGTCCATCAAGTATGCTTTCGAATTCGCCAGTCGCCCTCTTCCCAGTGTGAAGCTCTCATCCACGGCTTTGTTCAATTGCGAGAGAATATCGTGCAGATCAAACGCAGTTGTGTCGTTCAAGCTTAACTGCAACGTGGGTGCGTGAGGTAAACGATCGACTGGGCTCGATGAGGCCACATATTGTGACCAAGCGCCCAGGAATGCAGGGCTCTGTGATGCATTGTCTGGACTTGTCAAAGAAGAGCCAACAGAAGGACTTGTTGCTACAACCGGCGTGTGTAAACTACTGGGCCGGGGCTCGCTTTTCTCAGCGCGCGCTTCGATGCGGCGAAGCCTTTCCCAGATTAGAGCTAATGTATCTTGTGCTTCCCGTTTCGATAAGCTAGCGAAGTTAGGCAAATCATATTAACATTGATATTATGGTACGACGTTGCTCATCGGACTCACTGCGAGGCTTCCTTATTTGCCTTCTTCTTTCTAGGTTGCCTATCCCGGTATGTGCAGGCTTTTTGAGAATCTTTACACTTTCCACAGCCTGGTAATGTCTTGTCGCATTTGATCTGCAAGCTTTATGAATCAACTCACTGAACGCAGAAGTGAGAAGACACACCAGCTCGAAGCGATGCTTTTGGCGTGGTAGATGCCCTTACCTTTCGAAGTCGACATGTTGTACACTACGGCAGGGTCAGTCTTTGCGAACTAAGCTTCAACACAGCTATATATGCAGAGCACGCCAGCTTGAGGCAAAGGGATCGCCTACCGAAAGCGCTGCATGAGGCGTCATGTTTGGCACACGCCGATCTCGAAGTATCTTGCTGCGATGAACTTCTAAAATGATTCGGAAGGTCGGGCATTGGCTGCTGGACTTTTCGGACTCGGAGTGAGAAGGCTCATGTGTGCGCCAGGTTCGGGACACCGAGAACCTTACATACCTCCTCTGAGCGGACCAGTGTGGGCCCACCTTCGCCCCAAGTGGAGAGCCAGCTAGTTCTTTGTCGATGTTTGCATATTGACGGACAGAGCCAAGCTGCCAAGGCCCAAGCTTAATCTATACGTCGGACTTTCGGACTCCCACCAGACTACCCGTCCAGGATCAGTGGGTCGTCATTTTTTCAGCTTTTTAGTGGACCGTACTACCCTCGGACTTTCGGACTCCTACTAATTACTTCAAGGGTCGAGAGACATGAAGTTCTCATCGAGGCTGAGAAACACGTACGGGTCGTTCGTGCGAGTTCCTGCGCAAGGCACAAACTCCCCGGACTTACGGTCATGACACGGGCTCGCACTCTCGGTTTCACACGATTTGTAGTTCCGAGCGATTGTATTCCAAAATCAGTAGGAGATCTTTTATTAATTTCCGGTATTTAGATTGATAGCGTGGCTTACTTTAATCATGACACTTCCCTCCTTATTGTGTATATATTAGTTCAGACCCTCGCTCCCATTGCGACCGTTCTTTTTAAACAACCGCATCCTTCGCATTAAGTGCTACGTACTTTACCGGATCAACAATCATCGCTTCATCGCTATTCTTGTTAAGAATCCCTCCTTTGTCGGTTCTTTCAAAGCCGCGCCTGATCTTCAACATGGCACTTAACGACACCTTGCTTGAACCCCTACCAGTTGGGCCAGCTCCGCCTACAGCAGCAGTACCCCGAGAGGTACACGACATCGACAGTACAGAGAGAGGATCATCGAGCACAGAAATTGTATTCGAAACCCCCGAGCAACATATACAGTCCTTGGCTCGACAAGCAACATCGCAGTCTCTGCAGGTGAATGCTGCCTCTCTCTTCAATGGATCATCTGATGCCAGACTGGATCCTGAAAGCCCAGGCTTCGACGCAAGAGCATGGACGAAAGCATTTTACAATGCTCGAACAAAGGCACTGGGGGGCACCCCTGCTGCTACCGCTGGGCTTGCTTTCAGGAACCTTAACGTCTATGGAAATGCGTCATCGGCCAATTACCAGCCGACCATTGGGGACGCTGGCTATGCTGCCCTCGATCTGATGTCACACTTGATTGGAAAAAAGAAGACGAACCGCATCGACATCCTGCGAGATATCGAAGGCGTGGTCAACAGCGGGGAAATGGTCTGTGTCCTTGGACCACCGGGCTCGGGCTGTTCGACACTTCTCAAAACTATCTCTGGCGAGACCTATGGGTTCCAAGTCGACGGCGACTCGGTTCTCAACTACCAGGGGCTGTCTGCAGATGAAGTCTGGACCCGATACCGAGGTGAAGCGATCTACACGGCAGAAACGGACAATCATTTCCCCAAGCTTACTGTCGGTGAAACACTTTACTTTGCCGCTCGGGCACGCTGCCCCCGTGAGATCAAGGAGGAGTTCAAACATGAATACGCCATTCACACTCGTAATGTGGTTATGGCCATGCTTGGCATTTCACACACTATGAACACTCGAGTTGGAAACGACTACATCCGTGGTGTTAGTGGCGGTGAACGCAAGCGTGTTAGCATTGCTGAGGCAGTTCTAAGTTACTCGCCCTGGCAATGCTGGGATAACAGCACTAGAGGGCTCGACTCCGCAAATGCAATTGAGCTTTGCCGCACCTTGCGAACACAGTCTGAGGTCTTCGGTAACTGTGCATTTGTTGCCATCTATCAAGCTCCTCAAGAAGCCTACGATGTAAGTTAAATGCATTCCACTTTGTTACTTTGTTGTACACCATCTAACATGGCTAATAGTTGTTCGACAAAGTCAGCGTCTTGTACGAAGGTCGACAAATATTCTTCGGCAAGACAACGGAGGCCAAGGGATACTTTGAAAATCTTGGATTCATGTGCCCTGAGCAGCAAACTACACCGGACTTCTTGACATCGATGACAAGTGCCGCAGAACGAACGGTGCGGCCTGGCTGGCAAGGCAAGACTCCACCTCGAAGTGCGGAAGAGTTTTATCAAGCCTGGAAAGAGAGCGCACATCGTCAACTACTGCTGAACGAGATTCATCAGTTCGAAACTGAGTATCCTATTGGGGGCAAACACGCGGAAGTCTTCCAAGCATCTCGCACCGTTCAGAAATCAAAGTCCCAGAGGACGAAATCGCCGTTCACGCTTTCCATTGGAAGTCAGCTTTCCCTCAACCTCTGGAGAGCCTGGAGACTTCTGCTTAGCGATCCTTGGATGACAATCACACTGCTTCTGACCAATTTCTTCGAAGGAATCATCGTCGCCAGCATCTTCTACAACTTGTCACCTGACTCCTCATCCCTCGAGAAACGGAATCTTCTGATCTTCTTCACTATCATGATCAACGGGCTAGGAAGCTTACTTGAGGTACTGACTCTATATGAGAAGAGGAAGGTTATTGAAAAGCATGGTCGATATGCTTTATACCATCCGAGTGTAGAGGCTGTATCCTCTATTGTCATGGACCTGCCTTATAAACTCGTCAACTCATTTATCGTCAACATCACTCTCTACTTTATGTGCAATCTCCGCCGAGAACCCGGGCCGTTCTTCTTCTTCCTTCTTATGAACACGGTTTTGACCATCACCATGTCGAACATGTTCAGGCTTATCGCTTCTGTCACCACAACACTGTCTCAAGCGTTGGCCCCCGGAGCAATTGTCCTTCTCGCAGTGGCCATATATAGCGGCTTTGCTATCCCACAGGCCTACATTAATGAATGGATCGGCTGGATACGATGGATCAACCCCATTTTCTACGTCTTTGAGAGCCTGGCCCTCAATGAATTCGTGGGTCGCCGTTTCCCCTGCTCTAATTTCCTTCCCAGCGGCCAAGGTTACGATTCTGTTCCAGCCAACGCGACAGTTTGCGACATAGAAGGGTCGGTGGCGGGCGAGACCTTCGTCGATGGTGCTCGATACATTCGTGTCGTGTACAAATTTGTCAACATGCACAGGTGGAGGAATTTTGGGATAGTCATTGCTCTCGCAGTATTCTTCCTGATCTGTCATCTCATCGCTGCTGAGCTGGTTACCTCTGAGCGTTCAAAGGGCGAAGTCTTGATCTTCCCTCGCAAGGTTCTGCAAAAGAGAGGAAATCAGAGCAAAGACGAAGAGGCTGGTCGCTCAGGAGCCCGATCAACTTTGGAGAAGACAGCGGCTCAGTCTGGAAAGGTTGCTGGCATCGCAAGGCAAACTTCAATTTTCCACTGGCAAGATATCTGCTATGAACTGGACATCAAGGGCGAGAAGCGAACAATCCTCGACCATGTGGATGGATGGGTCAAGCCAGGCACACTCACAGCTTTGATGGTAAGTCTTGTAACTCCCATTCAGTCATTTCCATAATTATTGCCTGTTCTAACACATTATTGTTGTAGGGCGTTTCTGGTGCTGGTAAGACTACACTGCTTGATGCCCTAGCCTGCCGTATTACCATGGGCGTCGTTACTGGCCAAGCTCTAGTCGACGGCCTCCCTCGGGATCTCAGCTTCCAGAGAAAGACCGGCTATGCAACGCAGCAAGATCTTCATCTACACACCGCAACTGTTCGCGAAGCCTTATCTTTTAGCGCTTTACTCCGCCAGCCTGATACCTACAGCCGCCAAGAAAAGCTCGATTATGTTGATGAAGTAATTAGGCTGGTGGATCTAACTGACTTTGCCGATGCTGTAATTGGTACATTAGGAGAGGGACTCAACGTTGAACAAAGAAAGCGACTTACAATAGGTGTTGAGCTTGCCGCCCGACCTCAACTACTTCTTTTCCTTGATGAGCCTACGTCAGGTCTAGATAGTCAAACCTCTTGGGCTATTTGCGACCTAATGGAAAAGCTTACGAACAACGGGCAAGCTATTCTCTGTACCATTCACCAGCCCTCGGCTGCCCTTTTCCAGCGTTTCGACCGACTCCTTCTCTTGGCCAAAGGTGGACGTACCGTCTACTTTGGGCCAATCGGACGCAACTCAAACATCCTGATCGACTACTTCCAACGCAATGGTGCAGATGTATTCGACCGGGGAGATGGCGTACACCGCAACCCAGCAGAGTACATGCTCGAAACGATTGGTGCTACTCCCACCTCCAAGCACACTGAAAAGGATTGGCCAGGGATTTGGAGGTCCAGCCCAGAGTACCAAGAGGTGCAGCAAGAGCTTGCCAGATTGGGCAACGTGAATAGTTCTGCGAGGGTAGAGACTGTGTCAGAAGGTCCCGCGCAATCTGCACAACAGCACAATGAGTTCGCCGCAGGGCTCGGCTTGCAAATCCATCTGGTTACAAAGCGAGTGTTTCAGCAATACTGGAGAACACCAGGCTACATTTTATCCAAGACTGTCCTAACAGCAGGCTCGGTGAGTTCAACAACAAACGGGCTGTAAAGTCATAAGTCCTAACCTCTCCACAGGCTTTGTTCATTGGATTGTCACAAGTCAACGCTGAGATGACAACGCGTGGACTGTTCACACAGATGCTACTGATTTTCATTTTCCTCCTCATCTTTGGACAGATTATCGAGCAGGCAATGCCCATGTTTGTCTCCCAGCGTACGCTTTATGAAGCGCGCGAGAGGCCTGCCAAGGCATATTCATGGGTTGCATTCCTGTTCGGCACTATTATTGTCGAACTAGCATGGAACTCGGTACGTTGCATCTAGGACCTTTCTTGATTTCTAAGACGTAACATATACTAATTGGTACAGCTGATGGCTGTTTTTTCTTTCCTCTTCTGGTACTTCCCTCTAGGTTTATATCACAACGCCGAACACACAGATTCAGTGCACTCTCGAGGTATCACAGTCTTCCTTAACATCTGGGTCTTTTTTATGTTTTCTAGCACATTCGGCTCTATGGTTATCGCGGGTATCGACACCGCTGAGGTGGCTGGTGGTATTGTGAACCTTTTCTTTATTATGATGTTCGCATTCGCTGGGTAAGCTTCTAAGAACTAAATATTTATGTCAGTGTGTAATAACTAACAACATATTAGTGTGCTCGCTACACCAAGCCAACTCCCAGGGTTCTGGATCTTCATGTACAGAGTCAACCCTTTTACTTATATTGTTGAAGCTCTAGTCGCTACATGTCTGGCCAACGCCCCCGTACACTGTCAAGATAATGAATTAGTGCATTTCGAAGCACCCAGTGGTCTCAGCTGCGATGAGTATGTTAAGGATTTCGTCTCCTCTGCCGGCGGATACCTCGCCGACAGCAAGACTGGTAGTTGCAGCTTCTGCCCTACATCAGAGTCAAACGTCTTCCTCAAAGCTACAGGTCTCAGCTTTGAGCACCGTTGGCGGAACTTCGGGCTGGTATGGGTATACTGTCTGTTTAATATCTGTACTGCAGTTGGGCTGTACTGGCTTATGCGTGTGCCTAAGAATCGAGGGCAGAGAAAGGCAGTAAGGTAACTTACTTAAATGATATAAAAAGATAACTTTATTAATTTTTTATTTTTTTTAATTTTTTTTAACTTTAAATTTAATTTAACTTTAAGCCTTTTTAATTACTTTTATATTATTAATAATAGTTTTAATTAAAGATTTAATTAATAATTATAAGTAATAATATAAATAATAATTAAAATATAATTAATAAGTCTTTAATTAAAAAAATAATTAATAATATTAATTAGTCTTTAAAGGTAATAAAATAAATAAAAGTTATATAATTAAATTAATTCT
>JAAVUE010000213.1:0-81162 GCA_014898975.1 Fusarium nodosum | reverse complement strand
GTGGAGGTGGAGGAGGCATCGCGAAGGTGGTTTGTGACGTCGGAAACCTCGAGTGTGGTGTCGCGAATAAGTTTAGATGTCGTCGGTAGGATGAATGAGTGCTAGGCGATTCGGGGACCTCTGACTAAAACGGTGGAGCGTCCAGATCCTGGGTGATATATAAGAGTCTAGAACACAGCGCAGCCAGGCGAGGCAGCAGTGATAAGTAAAGCCCAGCTAAAGATAAAAAATAAAGAGGTTGAAGTTGTAACCCTGGAATGCTGAATCAGTTGAGATCGGACATCCAAAGGCAAGAGCCACATCATGTTTCGTCATGGCCAATGGAACGCTGACGCTGCCCGCAGAAGATGGAAGGCAGCACCGCTACTTCCTTTACAGTGGACACGCTGGGCTGCGCCCCGCTTTGTTCTAGTGCCCAAGTTCCTTGAAGATGTAGCTTAAAGAGTCACGACAACTGGTTTCTCTGAGGATCCGTGCCTGGTACGCATGATCAGTCCTATTCAGGTGTTCTAATATTCATGGATACTCCTTGGATTTGCAATTAAGTCAATGGCCAACACATACAGTTGAGGCATCCAATATGTCATTAACAAATCGTTCAAGTTGTCCTGCCTGCTCTTATTGAGGGGCCTATCAACGTTTGTCACTCACTGACATGTGGGTCCTCCCGCTCGCGTATCATGACTTGCGAAAGTCAGAGTCGGGCTAGTTTCTGAATAGCATCAACGACGACTGAGACGGGGAAAAAATTTGCTTGAGGGAACGACGCAGGCAGGCAATTGAGGAAATATTAACGACTTGGCAACAGGCACATGAGCACCAGCATTGCCGCTCTTGAATACTCGCCATGTCTCGCCTACCCGCTCGCCAAATTGGCAATGTTTGCTATCGATGCGCCTTCACACCAGCACCTACAATTGCCAATCAAGCCTTTGTCAGCGGAGCTCTCCTAGCCACCATCCGCCATAGTCAAAAGTCTGCGATCAGAGGAACGAGTACACGATGGGCTGCGACATCTTCGACATATCCTGACCTCAACATCCAGCCCGCCGATGCGGAGAAAGTCCCCAGACAACTGACCGATCCTACACAACTGGCAAACATTGTGGAAAGTACAAAGAAAAAGTTTCTTGCGACAGACGGTATCCCGGCGAAGCAATTGACGACTGCTGCCCTCGAAACATGCCTCAAGGCTGCCCAGGCTCTTCAACCTCAGATCCACAGAGCTGAGGCTCAATCAAGGGCATCAACGTCAAAGCTCATGGAATTGGGAGCGGAGCGGACTGGCCAAAGACTAAACACCATGGATGCGGGGCTGGCTGATAGCGTCAAGAAGATTTCATACTCGGCGTACGCCATCATTTCGCAGCCCAATGTTGAGATCACACCCGCTTTTCTTGAGCTTTATGTTGCCATCCAATCCTCGCTTGGTCGACCCGAGTCGCTCCCTGCTGTATTCGAGATATATGCGACCAAGAAGAAGCCTGTGGTGAAGAACGGCGTAGTCCAATACGTGGCGTCAAATCCCAACGCTGCAGTCAAGGCCATCGAGAAGGACGTTGCCGATATGGCTTTGCAGACTGCCATTGATTCCAAGCATCTGGACGCAGCTCTGGGCATTGTAGAGGCTTCATTCAGCCTTCCTGCCTTCAAGCGTCAGAAGCTTATCAAGAACGCCACTACCCCTGCCCTCGCTCTGGGTACTCTCCCCTTTGGCATATTCGGTCTCGCAACTGCATATGCCACATACTGGCAAAACACGATGGACGTCACGACGGCAACGGGTATTGGAATTGCTGGTATTTCTGGATACTTCATGGTCGTAGGATCGATGGGAATGATTGCCAAGCTGAGTAACAAGGACCAGATGAAGCGTGTGACTTGGGCACCCGGTACACCGCTGCGAACCCGGTGGATGAGAGAAGAGGAGCGGGCAGCAATGGACAAGATTGCATGTGCCTGGGGATTCAAGGAACCCTGGAGGCACGGGGAGGAGTCTGGACCTGAGTGGGAGGGTCTCAAGGAGTACATGGGATACCGTCAGATGATTCTCGATCGTGTTGAATTTATGGAGGGTATGAGCTAATCCCGCATTATCCTTGGCTACCTATCTAAAATGTATATCATATCTGTACAAAAGAAATTTTGAAGTCTAAATGCCTTGTAATGAATCCTTGGTACACGCTTCGCTTCTAAATCAACATAAATACCCATTAAACAGTTAAACAAAGGAAATGTACTGCGTCTAGCAGTAGGATGCCTGGATGGAATCGGTCCCTAAACCAGTAAGACCCTAAACATGTGCAATGCAACTATGGATTGGCATCGGATGCAATCTCGAATGTGATTTCATACTCAACAATTTTCCGTATCGCACCAATGTCGCTCGACAGTGTTGACATTGTGAAGGTTCTCTCAGTCGGATCTAATGTGAGCTCGTCACTCATTTCGTCGTTGGTAATGACTATGCTTCGCGTGATCCCTTGTACGTTCCTGGGCCCGGTGTAAGGACTCCACCGTCTAGTCCGACGTTTAGATGGGTCGGCAGGTTGGGAGGCATCAGGTGCTGTTAACTCTGACTCGGAGACCCAAAGTGGGAAGCGTGTGGCGATGGGAAGGCGACACATTGGTAGGCATGTGCAGATGATAGCCAGGTTTTGCTCGATGATAGACCACATGGTGGAACTGATATCGACTAAGAAGAGGGTCAGTACTGGTAAAGCATGTGTTGCGATGTAGAAGGAGGAACATACAAGTTGTGTCGGGAGTTTTGGCCGAGAATGTGAGAGTTGTCATGCGTACGATGGATGTTGCTATGACACTGGACAGGTATTAGTTTGACTGTTTTTCTATTTGTTTGGATTCGAGTTTCACTTACAGACCACCGCCCGTAGTGAGAAGCATGATGAGCCCTCGCTTGTGAGCGACTGAGAGTTTGCTGGTGCAGATAGGATGCATGGGAAGCATCAGTATTAGAGTGTCTGTCCCGATAGAGAAGCCTGCATTTGCAAGCCAGAACTTTTCCAGATCGATGCAAGTTGGGGTCATCGACTTGTCCCAGGCGCCACTGATGGGATAGCATTGCAAGATAGACAGGGTCACTGCGGCTATCATGTAACAGGTGACAAGACCTATGAGGGTAAAGCAACATCTGCGGAACCATCTGTGGATGAAGATGCGTAGGTAGAGCAGGAGCATTGAGATCTTGGCCAGGTTCATGGTGAGTTTATAAAAGATCTGGGCAATATAATATAGCTAGTAACAGTAAGTATATTTGAAGAGACATTTTTCGCTACTTGAGTATGATGTGTACCTTTAGTGATATTATCTTGTCGCTTGTGGTCAACGTCTTGATATGCTGACCAAAGCCATACTTGCATGCGACCATCGTGACAGTCTGGACAACCACAGCACATGACTATACCATTATTGTTAGTATAATCTCTTTTGAAGATCTCGGGTGAGTAGAGCACTTACAAAGGATATTATAATGGTCATGTCATCCCAGCCTAGTCCCGTTCTCCGTGTTATGCGACTCCAGAATCGGAAAGCTATGAAAAGAGGTGTGACAAGAAAGAAAACGATACTTGGAGCATAGATCTGCATCGCGTTGCTCTCGTTTGATGTAAACTCCGAAGCCATCGTGGGCAATTAAGGTAATGAATGTGATTAGAGGAATGTGATGAGTGTGTAGTATCGAATTGTGTAGTATTATATAGTGACATGTAACATTGCAAGACACCAAGTTTGAGAGACAAGACAGATCTGGAGATGCACATTACAGATAAGTAAGGAAGGGAGGACATCTTCAGCCTTGGTATTTCTGAGAGGATCCGCATGGCCTGGCTTGGCTCGTTGGGACAAAATTCTGTATGCTCGTTGCTTTTTTGCAGGGGGGTTTATACGGTCCACGATAGATTAATGAATACCCAATTATAAATTTGGCGGGCTGGGCTGTGATGACAGCTGAGTTGCGTGATAAAGTACAGAGTAAAACATGCTGTATCGGTATGTCCGTGGAATTGTTTTTTGTTTTGTTTTGTTGAAGAGTGGTAGTTGGTATGGATATTGGATATCAGCCATGGACGTTGTATTGAGCCCTGAACAAGACAGTATTAAGTGTTGTGATTGAGAAGATAGGTTTCTTGAACGAATTAAAATTGAGTATTTTGCCTATTCAATGACGGCATTTATCACAGCCGAGTGCGCGTTACTATGGTATCAATATTAAGTGTGTATATTTTTCTTTTTTTCCTCTGCAGCTCACTCAATGATTTCATGCGAAAGGCTGTCCTGCTCTCTTTCTCATTTGCACCATGTATGCAGGAACTGTGGTATCCATCAGACTGCCTAGGATCCCAGCCAATCGTGACTTACGCTTTGCTTTGTTACAGTCTCCAAGTGAGACATTACTCCTGCTGGCTGTTGCAGCTGAGTGCTGAGTATCAGGATCCAGTGACAAAGCTTTAGGAAAAAGCAAACACATCCAGTACAACGCAGCAGATCAACAGAGCACTTGGTAGCGAGATCGATCGAAATCTGAGAAATCGATCAACAAAAGAATTAGAGGAAAAGAAGAAAAATAAGGCCCTACCTAGCTAAATTTTGACAGGTTTCCAGAAACCAAACCTCTGGTTCCTTGTGTTATGTCGTCCAGCTTTTGTCGGTAATCATCCACATGTCATTATCATGTAAGATTTGACATGTAAGTAAGTAAGTGCATATAATGTAGATCATCAGAAATACATGCATCTTTCTACTGTACTTACTATCTATAATATTCATATTTGGCAATTCTTTCGAAAGCTGTAACGGGAGAATACTTCTGGAACAGACTCTAGGAGATAGCACATCACATATTATCTGTTGAAACCAACCGAGGTGCACTACTCGATCGTGTAGAATGGCCAACACAAATTCGCTGAAGTTGCTACTTTCAGCACTCCATGATACCCTCCCTCCTTGCATCTTTTCTCCACTCCTACTCCCACTCCCCACATCAGGCCTGTTACATCAGGTCCGTCAACCCGGAGGCGCCGATTTGTTTATAGATCTACAAATTACAGTACATGCTTATTTCACAACGAGAGAAGAGCGGAGTGGGAAAAAAAGAATGTAATGAAGATATTGCAGTATCTCGGGATGGAGCTGCTGTCAGATGTGTCAAACACGGAACCGAATAGTTCCATAACTAGCAGATAACAGGGGTTAGCTAGGATGGCGTCAATTACAGTGGAGGTTGAACGATTTGCAGCTTTCCTTTTAGTTAGGTCGCTTAATATAATTCATTGCTGTCGTCGTAGGGTAAGTTCGTTTGTCGGTTGATTATGGTAGTATCTGCCTTGTTCAAACCAGAGAGCAAACAGCTTGACTTGACTTATTCCTTACCTAGTGCTTCGTTGATAGACAAACGAAAAAGATTATTTTCTATACCAAGAATAACTCATGCAAACCCTTGGACGGACCAAATCACCAATGTCAGGCTGACCGTTTTCCCGTTGGCGTGCAGTGCCAAACTGCTGCCTGTTTGTTGATACGGACTTCATCGTCATATTCAAAACAAAGGTCCAAAGAAGACTTCTTCAAAAACGTCTTCATCATCTAATCACTAATGCGACACCAAAGATCATGGAAGGCTATCCTCGGATACCGGTCTGGGACCGAGTGTAAGTGGTCAACCACGGGTCTAACTCATTATCACCATCACTAACCACCACGAAGCGCTACCGAGATGGGTCTGCTTGCATCTACCAAATCAGATCCCAAATCCGCAAAGGCTCGCAGTATCTTTGTTTACTCCGCGTTCAACCGAGGCCCTCCAAAGGATTTCACAGAATCCATGGCCGACTACGACTTCAAGAATCACGAAGGGTTCTATTATGGTACGCGATGCATCCTAGTTGAGACGCTCATCGAGGACATTCCCACCACAGAGTATTGCATCTACATCTTCAACGACATCGATGTAGTGGACAAGACCAAGATCCAAATGACAAAACTTCCTGAATGGACCGACGAACATGGAATGCAGAACATCTTCTTTCCTCACTACTCTCCCGCTGACCAGCCGGTGAACCACTACCACGCGGTTGTCGGCACAGGATTCCCCAAGCCGGACATCGCTCAGAACGGGAGTACTACCGTCAATCTTCGCATCGGCCCTGGAGGCGATGAACATCAGTGGCATACCACCTTTGGTTGCTACGGAAGAGATGTGTTCCCTTTCAAAGAGATAACCCGGAGTCACCAAGTCGCCTACGGCACTGCGACTTGCATCAAGCTCAAGTTCGAAATCGGAAATACCATGAAAGAACCGGTGGTCTTCGGCCCGGAGGATAACGTGGTCAAAGATCGTCAAGTAGACCCGGGCGACTGGCATGACACCACTCGCGTTCTCATCGGACAGCCGGGCCACCCGTTGAAGGTCTCGCTCAACTTTCGCTTCGTCGAAACCCAACACCCATGCCCTAAAGTTCCCAGTCAGACCGATGTTGAGATGTTCAGCATGCGACGTGTTAGATTGAAGGGCAATCCTGTCATTTCTTCCGTCAAGGGGAGGACGGTGAATACATACACATACCTCATCACACTCATGCACGGTTAATGGCTACAGACCAAAAGTTGAAGGAAAACAAGAGGTTCTCTGATCCACGGCTGCTGGGTCATCACTGTGCTCTGTAGGACATGATCCCGGACAAAATAAACAAATGTCTTGTAGCACAGCCTCCATGTTTGCCATTTTCAGTGACTGACACTCCCTTGTGAACGACCGAAATAAACACAGCGAACCACTGTCGTTATCACTATTATACCCGAACATGTCCTTACTACCTTGCTCCCTTCTTTTTTTATACTCTTCTTGTCTCTTACAACGGAACTGAGCGAGCGCTTGTTCTCGTGGCCCCTGTCCTTGTCCCATCAAAGACCTCACTCTCACATAGCACAAAAAGAATATCCATTTAGCTACCACCTTATATACAGCGAAACAATGCACTTGTCCGGCAAATCGACTATACAAACTCCCGTCCGCGATGCTGCTATCATCTGGCCGAAGTCAGCATATAAGATACTCTACTTTCCAAGTCAGATTCCTCTCCCCCTTTTCACCAAAATATTCACAAGCTCCCTCGTCAAAAGCAAAACACTCTACATCAGTTGTAACGTAACCTGTATGACAAGATAGCTTCTCGTGATCAATTTCTTTAGCTTTTGGCCAACAACTACCGAAAGACATTTACACGACAAAGGGGAGTGAGAAACAAAAACAATCGGTCTTCTTTCACAAAGAGGTAAAGACAAAGTCAACAAAAAGGTAAGTTTCCCCTAGCCCCGATCATAGGAACTAATAGAGGGGGATAGGTCTTCGGAAAAGAGATCAGAGCTGCCATGGCTCATAGGCGCACCACAAGTGCGTCGCATGTCCAGGTTGGATGCGACGCCGATGTCGATACCCGTAGATATGCGTCTTCTACGAGCGGAGTTACATACACTCGCGGTTCAGTCCTCCCGGACAGTGTCTCTATCGTAGACTCGGACGATTTCAAGGAAGAGAGCTTCTGCGATCTCAGCGACTACGAGCTTGAAGGTCCCAGTCCCCATGGGACGTATTACACCACGGCTAATCATCGATATGGTTCTTCGCAACCCAGGCCCATCGCTTCTAACAAGGGAGGATCCCATACTCACGCCGATGGATCTGCGAGAAGAGGCTTTCAGCCCGGGAACGATCTATTCAAAAGCTCTCCATACCAACACCAGAGCAACTCCTACTCTGGGAACTTCAGCCAGCCAGGTCGCTACGCCACCAGCTACCAGAACCGCAGGACATACTCTGCCTCCCACGGCGGACGCAGTCTTCGCCAGACGTATCCGTCAGATCACTACGACGAAGCAGGGAACTACACTGGTCCACCAGCAGTAGACGCCAACCCGGGCGATCTCGTCTCGTTCCCCCGCCTTCCCGACTCGGATCCCCCTTCGCTAGAAGATGAGCATGAAAACACAGGGTCTCAACGACACATTTCCATATCCGAAACTAGTAAACGGTCATTCTCGGAGCAGCTCGTCAGTGGCGTGCGCAGCCTTTGGACTTCGGAATCGAACAAAGATCAAGTTGCCCCGCAGCCACCCCGTACTGGGACCTACCTTTTCTGTCGGCACTATCTTATCGAGGAGTGTGCTTGCATTACTGCTCTGGAAGATGATGGAGTTGGGGACTACTGTCAAAAGTGTTGGGAAGGGCGTTGCGATGGACCAAGACCGCCACATTCAGTGCTTAGAAGGTCACTATGGTAAGAAGGGCGGGAACATGGCTTTGAGACTGTGCAAAGGCAGCATGATAGAGTGAGTGGGCGGGCATGATACCAGTTGGAGGATATATCCAGATATGATTTCGGGTAACGGGTATTTGCTTTTGATATTAATTGTACAGAGAAGAAACAATATTTGCACAAAACACGCCATGTCCAAGCGTGCCAAAAAGAAGAAAAAGGAGAACATAAGTGTATTTGATGTATTGTCATTTGACAACGATCTATTTGTCCGCGTTGTAGTAGGTCCCGAAACAATTCAAGAACATGTTCTTCGTACAATAATAGCCAGCCCAAAACCGGTGACTGAGGGCTTGTTAGGAGAAAAAGAAGAAAAAGAATCCCGAATAGAAACAAAAGAATCCGACTCCATCTGCTATGCATGTCTCATCAACGCCTTGCTTATTCACCAGAGGTACCATTTCTCAAACCCATAATCTGTATCCATTAAAATTCCCTCAAGATGTGACACGCCTGACCCAAAGAGTGGAAGGCTCAAAAGCCGCCTCTCTCTCAGCACGCTTGTTAGCCCTGTAGAGCTTCAGACCCAAATCATGCTCCTCTCTTTGAATCTCGGCCAACTCTTCCTTGAGCCCCTCAACCTTCTTCTTCTCAATCTCGCGCTTACGCATCACTTCCGTGCTCGACAAAATTCTGTCAGTGGGCATCAACTCTGTCATCTGCCTGATGCTCTTGTTGATGTTGTTGCGTCTGTGGGCCAGACTGTCAAGTCGAGCAGTGAGGTACGCTACACGATCATGTGCTGATTGAAGTTCGGGTGGTGCAGGTGGAAGTGCCTTGTCGGTGGAAATGCCAGAGTCAAAATGCTCATTTGATGGCGACGCTGACTTCATTGAAATGACGATTGGTACGTTGGAAGCTCTTCTGAAGTTATCTCCGCCTGGGACTGGTCTCCTACGATCCATCACTGAGGGGGTTTGCTTCGGTGTATCTGGTCGCTCTTCCTCGTCAGGCACAACTGGCGACTTGGTAGCAGCTGTGTTGCAAGTCGTAACGCTGAAACGAGATGTAGGCTGCGTCCAAGGATCTTCTGGCGTGGATAGTCTTGCTGATTCGATCGTGTTGAGGAGCGATTTGTCGCCAAGAATTGTGTTCTCGGTGATTGCCGAGTAGACAGAACTTGACCAAGAAGAATGAGGGTTGTGCGTTGAGGGGGAAGGTTTTCTTCTTATGGCCTTGGTCTGATCAGGCACCATGTTTGGTGTGAGCATGGACGTCGTGGTTTGTGACATGACGGGCTGAGACAGCGGCGGCGAGCCAGTATTTGGAGGGCTAGGATAAGAATGCGAAACAAGTTCAGGTGATGGTGTTTTATAGATCTCGTTGGACCTCTGGGCGGGCAGTGGGGGAAGGTGTTGTCGAACTGTTCCAGCATTGCCGCTATGTGTTTCAGGATTGACACCACCACCAAGTCCGATCCGTTTGCTGGCCTTGCGCCGTAAGCTCAATGGAGCAACAGAGGGATCATCCCGGACTGGATCAACCATGGGCGCACGTCCACTTGCTCCATTCCACGGTGGTCTATTTTCGAGAGGCTCGGGCTTCGCTCTGGCAAACTTTCGGATCCGCTGTCCAAGCGACGAAGAGGTGCTGCTTTGCTGCCCACCAGTAACAATGGTTGTGGACCCGAATGGTTTTTGAGACCCGTAATATGACGGATGCATGTTTTCCCATGGCTTACTGACATCGGCAAGTTCATCAGTTGATTTTGTGGTTCGAAGTTGTGAAGAAAGACCAGGACTCGTTGGCTTATCACGACGCATCTGCGGTATCTGGCTGCGAAGTTGCGCTTGTGCTTGAGTAGGTGTCAGTCGGCGTTCCCCAAGAAGGTCCAGCTGAGACAAGTTGGGAGAGTCGTCGATTGGCGAGACGTCTTGTGAGTTTGGCCTGCAAGCAACGCATCGGATTAGCGATTTAATTCTGAATTTAGAGGACCCCATATTGTGTGAAAGCACGGCGTGTGATAGTGACTCGAATCAAGTAGGAGTGAACGTAGCAAGTGTGTCTGGTCTTGGAGCTAAGAATCGACAGTTTCTGTGAGACTCAAATGTTGAAGTCGACAGTACTTTCAGAAGAGCAAAAAACCGAAGTTGGTATATCAAAGCTAACAGTATGCCCAAGAATGTGTAGTGATTGTAGCAAGAAGGCTCGAAATCGGGAGATGGACTCACTTGTATTGCCTAGCCTCAAACTCGGGAGAGCTTGGGGGCGAGATCTCGACGCCCATGGGACGCTCATACATGTCTTTGGCAGGAACGTTTGAGTGGGATGGCTTCAAATATTGCAAATGACGGGAGTGACGGCTGCTTCTTCGGTTTTCGTCGTCTTCGTTGGTGTAGATGGAAGAGGCAGGACGCCAGGGAGAGTCGTCCTCTCCTTGAAGTCGCCGCGGGTTTCGAGGAGGAGGTTTAACTCGGATATCGTCAGATCCGAGGACAGGGGAGCTGCGAAGGAAAGAAGAAGCATGTTAGTAGGTGCGGATGCGTCGTTGTTATGCCCATTTAAGATAGTATGGTCAAATGGAAAGCGCGAGAGAAAAAAAAAATACGCAAAAGCGTCAGCGACCACGGCACGAAGAGTGAGGCACTGCTGGTGAGATGCCTTGAAGTCGGCAGAATAAGGCGCATATGACTAGTCCATCACTTGAGGTTGCGCTCGCAGTCGGCTCGGATACTTGACGTGACTGAAACCCCAAATTGGCTTGGTATAATGCACTTGACTACAGGATTGTCGATCTCGAGCACACGTATTGCATGACGAACGACTCCAGTAGTTACCGATCGTCGACTGTTAGGGGAAGACTGAATGCCTTCATTGCTTTGCTACCTGGTACATCTGTACAACTCATGTGGATGCAGGTAACATCGCTGCGCCGACGGCTGAGTCGGCTAAAAGTCAAACGGTCTGTCTGACGTGGCTGACGGAAGGAACGTTTTGTTGGTATGGGCAACGCAGTTGTCGAATGATGCGCAATAAATTGGAAAAAGAAGCAAGTATATGGAAGCAAGCTAGCACTTACAGACGTGGTGGACCCGAGATGTCTGGTGTTCGGACTGTCTTGCCACGGCGAATCTCGTATCTGAAAGGACCGTTTTGAATGCCGAGTCCGTTGAGTCGGTTTTCGAAATCGTCGTGAAGATGGGTTTGGTTGTCGTAAATGTCGTCGCGGGACTTGGTTGAACTGGTAGTTTGATGGCTGTGGACGCTCGTAGTAGATCGGCTCTGTGGCAGTCCGCTGGATGAGTTCCTGTTCTGGCGAAGGAATGGTCGGTTCTTGAGTTCTTGGGGTGGCAGCTGGTGAACACCGGGGCCAGTGCCAGTTTTGAAGGTGTCCCACATGGCAGGCATATTTGTCGTGCAGTGCAGTATAGTGTCAGCCACTGTTGGCTTTGACTGATATTGAGACGTTCGTGGGGAATGCGTGGCCAGAGAGTGCCTCGTGCTGGGCGCTACTGTAGTGCGGTATTGTTTATAGTTACTAGTTTGGCGATTATTTCTGGCGTAGTCCTTCAACATCCATCCAACTGCCTTCAGCTTTAGCTTTGGCTTTGGCACGAGATCTGATTTGAGAATGCTGAGCAGTATAAGTGCTGACGGTGCGGATAGTGGGGACCTGAATCAGACGGAGGCCTTTTAGAAACCGGGGCTGAATGAAGGTAGGGAAGGTCCGTGTGATTATTGGAAGGGATGAGTATAAGAAAAAGAATAGAGAAGTCGTGTACTGGAGGCACGAGTCCAGCTCCAAGCCAAGGTCGAAGGTCGAGCAAGGGAATGATGAATTGCGCGAACGCACGAACAAACAGGCAAGCAAGTAAACAAAGGAATGTAGACTGAAGTGAGAAGAAGAAGAAGAAGAAGTAGAAGGGGGAAAAAGAAGAAAAGAGAGAACCAAGCTTAACAGATAAGAGAGAGGGAAAAGACCAACGGGGATGTGATTCCTTGTTAACAAGGAAGAAGCAGACCTGGGTTTTTTTTTTTAATGAGAATCTTCGCAACGATGACGGTTGGCTAACGGTTGGCCAGGTCTCCAGTTAGCTGGAGCCCACTGTACTCGCTCGAGTGGTGAATTAATTTCAGGCCTGGTGCTTGCATTCAATTCAGCGCCAACCAATTCGGCTTGTTGGCGCCTCTAGATGAAATGAGACAGGGATACGGCAATACAACGGTCTCGACAGATTTGTGGCCCTCGACAGATAGCCAACCGAACGAGCATCGTTAGGCCGGTCTTGTGACCGACACTCTAAGAGAAGCGACTACTCGCTGGTTCGTGTTTTTCTTTGATAATGTAATGTGGTCTCGTCTGGGTCTGTGGCGCAAAGTATGGAGGTTGAACACGATTGTTGGATGTACAGGCGCCAGAGTTGTGGCGATTAGAGTAGGGGCATGTAGTATGACTGGTTCAGATGAGCCGCGAGCAAACTGCCCACTACTGACATTAGAATTAGTCGCTCATCAAGCGCCAGTTTGCCCTCTTTTTACTAAAAGCGGTAGTGAGTTAGAGAATGCGGCGGCCAAGACAGACTACTAACCTACCCAACGAGCTGGCTTCTAAACGTTTGCTTCAAACTGCACATACGTTTTTATATTTAATTAGATCAAATCAGTAAAACTAGTCGCTCAAATGTGCAGCGTCGAGTGATTGATCCATGGAAAGAGAAAAGATCAGATGAAAGATACCCTGTTCAGTCACTAGAATCGGGAGTGATCTTCATTCTATCACAGGCTAAAGTTCAAGCTACTGTATCACCTGCCGGATGGTAAAAGCTTCCATTTCCGAGAACTTGTACATATCTTGGCAGGATCGGCTGGACCTTGAAAGAGATCTTTCCCATTTGGGATACTGTGCCTGGCCCCAGCCTGTTTCAGATTCTCTCAGGGGACCACTACGGAGGGTGGCGGGCTCTTAAAGTAGAGCAGGTGCGTATGTGCTATTTGTATGAAACTTAGGGCCATCTTCCATGCCTTTCAATCAACGCCAAGTGGGTCTATTTAAAAGCAGAAAAAGAAACAATAACCCGGTCGTTTCCTTCCTTGTTAGTTTGCAAAGCCATGAGTTCGTTTGGGTCAGAACTACTAACTAACCTAGACGTTCGACAGGTCATGTCGTTGATTTCCTCTTAATTAGGTGCTGACATTTTCTGTAACTTGTCCTGTCAGCAATCTGTTTCTCCTTCTTGTCATGAGGCCGCCTAAACTGAGCAGTGAACTTATTTTTCCTCAGCCAAAGTTGAAGCCCTGTGAACAACCATGATCCTAGGCCTTGACAGCATTCCCCTGTCGACAATCCCGTTGGACCCGTATTCTACCGCTGTTACCGCTGCTCGCGTAAGTTGTTCTATTGTTCCTAATAGAAAGCCATCAGGAGATTTTGAGTTATCAGAGTCCCTGCATCCATCGGGTTAACAGGTCGTAATAACAATAAACTTTGACCTCTTGTTATTACATCAATGCGTTAACCCCATGTCCTGATCCGAGTATCCGACCGCTACTACTATATATATATATATACCGGAGAGTATTTCCATTCTCAAAAGTGATTCCGGCTTATGACCCATGTAAAGGAAAAAGCAATATGCCGTGTTAGACAGAGTATAGGTCCTCGTCACTTGTCAAGTATATTGTATTGGCTTAATTTCTGACTCGAAGTAAGGAATCATATTGTGAGTAGCTAACATCTAGCAATACTTAAGTCTAGACCTGCGCCTAGCTGTGACCTAATAACTTCTCAGACTTGTCTGATTACTGCCAGTCTTGTAAAATCGTATCTCCACGCTTAATCTGAGCCGCTTTCAACCCATATGCCCACAGGGCTCTTCTCTTAGCATCATCTCTTGCTTCCTTTCCTGTCTCAAGTTCTTCCGTACCGTTCAAATACAGTAGCCTGCCCTTTGAAGCCTCCGTCTCGAAAGCTAAGTGGACTGCATCCGCAGCACTCTTATACAGGGGGCGATAGGGTCCGTTGGGGTTATACCAGACGAGAAGAGGAGAAACGATTGGAAGAGCGAATTTGATAGTATTGTACATGAGAGAACTGCCTCGTCGTACGAGGTCAGATCCCATAGCCCCTGGATCTAGGCCGGCTACTGTGACGTTGGACAGTTGCGGATCTTGAGCGAGACGGTTCACTAGTTCATGCCTGGGAGTCGATGAGTCAGTTCAATATTTAGTTGAAGAGCAGGTAAGAAAGTTACATGAGCATCACGGCACACAACTTGCTTGCCCCATACCGTCGAAAGCCGGTGAGCCACCCTCCTCCAGTATTCGGCCTACTCCATTTACCCTTGGCAAGCTCGTCTGGGCCAGGAAAGAGGCTATCATAACCCTCGAAACAGGCTGAACCGCCGAGTTTGTTACGTGGATCATCGATGCTGTGGTTCTCGTCAGTTTAGGCAAACGTGCCTGATTGTTTAACTCACTCATGGGACCAGCTTCCAATGATAAGTATCCTGCTCTTCTCTTTATCCATACTCCGAAGTAGGAGGAGAACCAGGAGTTGGTTGGCCAAGTAATTCACTTGCCAACTAGTCTCGTAGCCATCGTCCGTCATGGTCTAGAACAATGAGCATCTCAGGATGTTGAAACTCGTAGGGACGTAGCTTACAATTTCTTCGTGATCTTGATACCCGGCGTTGAGGATTAGGACCTTTATAGGAGGTAAGTCTCCAGCAGCTACTCGACGGTTGATGTCAGCTGCCGTCGTTTTGACGCTGGCCAGTGAGCCGAGATCCATATCGATAACATTGTGTCTGTGAGATCTTGGTGCTCCGCTCAAAATCTTCTGAAGCCGAGTTGCCGTTGCTGCCTTTCTGACAGTGTACACTCCTGTATAGGTACTGACCAGCTCGGGCTTGTGAAGTATATTGGCTACAATGGCTGAGCCAAGTCCTCCATTGGTGCCAGTGACCAGTACAGTGCCTTTAGAAGTTGACATGATATCTGCGATGGTTTGTTGTTTGAACAAGAAGAATGTAAAGAGGAGTATGCAACACTCTCTTTCTTCGGTGAACACTGTACTTATAGCATAGCTTTGCGGAGGTAGCTACAATGTCCGGGGGATGTCTTCAGTCCACTTTTGTTAGTGGTACTCGGTCTACATGGGGACATTGCCATGATAACTAAAGTTTAGTACTAACAAGACTGGCTGATATCAGCCACTGGAATGCACAATCAGCACAAACTCCGCGTCTATATCAAGTCCGCCCTTATGATTAATCGGGCGTAACAAACTTGAGCTCGCCTAATATCAGTGTTAAGCTTGAAAAATCACAATTTCTTATTGGGCGATCCTGTGGTGTAGACATCTCATTCTCTCACGGCACCAGGAGCATGGGGGACTGGGTATGGACAAAATAAATATATGGATCTGTAGTTCCTTGCTATGACGCTGTATGTACAGTCTCTTATTTGTTAATATATGTGTACATGAATAGATTTGGGTAGTCGGAGTTGTCAATGATTGCTGTGCTTCCAAATAACGAGGCAGTCTCTAGTAAAAGAGCTCAACGGCATCAAAGATAAAGTTGGGGCTCAGGAAGTCAGCACCAGAGCTACCAGAAATGACCTCGATAGTGATGGTGTTGGAACCCTGCTTCAGCGTACCGGCAGGAATGACAGCATCATACACCTCGCCATGACCGCGGTACGCTCCGCGAGTAACACCTCGGGAACCGATCTTAGTTGGCGCTTCAAAGGCCTTCTTGAAGCTTCCGACGGTGACTTGAGGTCGACCACTGGCAAAGGCAAGAGTGGTACCAATACGAAGAGTTGCCTGGCTTGAGATAGCAGAAGGAAGGTTGAATTTGATGGTAACTGGGTTGTTGACGGCCTTGAAAATGGCCATGGGGAAGTCTCCGACCGAGCTGGAGCCGACAGTGTATGTCAGAGGACCCCAGCTAGACATGCGCTTGTCGCTAGGATGCATGCGCAGCTGCTTATCGGCGTTGCGGAAACCCGTGGGCTGACCGTCCCAGTTTCCAATGCGGAAGACAGAGGTGTGCTTTCCAGTGGTGATGTCGGAGTCGGCAGCGATAGAAGAAGAGGCAGTGCTGCCAGCGGAGACGCTCACGCCCTTGGAAGCAACCTTAAGCTCACCCTGGTAGAGAACCTGGGTGTAAGTGCCAGGGACCATGAAGGGAGAAGTGAAAGCGCCGTTGGATGAAGTATAAGCCCAGTACTGGAAATCCTTGTTGAACCAGTGAACAACGCCCTGGAACCCAGACTGGACACCAGTAGCGGTACCACTGATCCGACCACGAGAAGAGTCAGCAGTGTAGCCAGGAATAGAGAGGTCATTGAAGAAGGTCATGTCAAAATCCTTAGCCTTGGGGACGCCGGAGCGAGAGAAAGACAAGGCGTAAGGACCGTGGAAGCCCTGTCGGAAAGCTTCGGTTTGAACATGGCCCGAGTTCATGTAAAAGGTGAGAGCACTAAAGCCGCCATTGTTATTGCTGTTGATATCACGGAAGAAGGGGCCACCAGAGCTCTTCTCGTACGAGCGCGAAGCGTGAGTGACCATGCAAGCGTGGACATCCTTGCCGCTGCTCTGAAAGCACCAGACATCGTTGTCGATGAAGCGCTGAGATGAGTAGAACTTGGCGCGGGTCTGGCCGTTGACGTTAAAGACATCAGAACCTTCGATAGCTGAACCGCCAGAGGTGTTGGATACTTCGCCAAACGGGATCTCATTGGGCAGCAGAGAGCGATCCAGACGTGCAATGTAGCGAAGCTCACCAATCTTGGGCTGGGACTTTGTGTCGGTAACCATGTAGACATTGCTCTGGCCGTTCTGGACAACGTAGTAGTGAGTCAGGTCAAAGTCACCCGACTTGGCGGTACAAGTGACCTTGATGTACTTGTCTATCTTTTGTAAGTATTTTGTCGGTCACGAGATCGGGAGTACTCACTGTTGAGCACGGTGGACTGGACAGTGGCAGATCCAAGGCCTGACGCGATATGAGAAGTCTGAGACCTGTACTGATACTCGCTACCGCGGTACTTGATGGAGTTAATAGAGCAGTCAGATTTGCTGACAGAGACTGAAAAGCCGTTGGAGCTGCCAGAGTCAACGATGAGGTTATTCCCACTGGTGGTGACACCAAAGGCTGCCAGAGCCGGAGCAGCGCTGATAAGAGCGCCGAGGTACTTGAAGCTGACCATTTTTTAGCGATAACCAGATCGAGACGCCAAGAACGATAGAAAAAGAGTGACTATGAAGGGAATAAATGAGAGTCAAGTTCAAGGAGAAGTAACCTATTCATGTATATGTAGAGTAGTATTAGCGTATTTGCGGCCAGTAATAGTCGGCTTTGGAGTTGGTCCTTGTAACCTCAAATAAATGAAACAGAGGCCATGATTGGAGGATAAACTAAGAGACAACAAGACCCTTGAAACTGATAATTACCGTCGAAGCGGAACGATCTTCGTTATTCCTTGTCTGGAAATCGCGGAGAATACATACAATTAATTAGACAAACCTCGGTCGGGATTGCATCATTGCAGAGAAATTGATACGACTTGTCTAAGAGACAAAATAATGTAGGGCACTTTATGCCATATGAGGCCCATTCTTAGACTATTTGTTTTATGTATCCTAAGCTCAGGTCTTGAGGGTTCTGCTACACGCTAGACGAGGTCAATGACTAGATAGTACCTACCTGTTAAAGGTATTAGCAGATGATATATACCAAAGCCAGGACAGCCGGCACAGAGCAGAGCAGAGCATTCGCGGTTACACAATGCTCTGAATATTATTCTCCGGCACATGAGCCATTGCAGATGGTTTTCGATGGAGTAGTGCCGTATAGCCGAGTTAGTTGTAAGAGAGTCACGAGCCTTGAGTGGCTGTGAACGACCCCAGCCAGGGTCGCAATGGGTGTTTGCTTTCCGCACATGGTAACATGATGAACCCGGGGTAGTGAGAACTTGAAAGATTCAGTATCCTTCAGCAGAGGCCAGACTTGTGATCTTTAAACATCGGGTCGATCATCTGGAAGTCTTTGGCGCGATAGTAGTTCCTTCGTATTTCTCTCGATGAATACATGCACTCTATCATGACATACGTGTATTCAAGTCTTTCGCCAACTAGATGATACCGCCTCAAGTATCAATAAGCCCTGATCCCTAGACTATACTGTAATTCCCAAAGCAACCCATAAAGATGAGATAAGTACGACTGTAAGGACGCTGTTCGAATCCCATGCACCGAGACTTGCACCATCATTACTCCTATTCTCGTCACTCCGGTTCTCTTCATTTTGGTCGTCATTTCCCTCGTGCTCAATGCGAAAATTAAAGTCGTCCGTATAACCTGCTGGCACACACTTTGTTCCTTCAGCCATGTTCATTTTCATGGACCAGTGGCCCTCGGCGCATCTTTGGAATGAATTGGTCATGCAGTGCCATTGACCTTCTGTGCTGCATCCTGAGCCTTCTTCTTCATCGCGTTGGATTAATTTGTTGTCTGAGCTTGGCGATGCCAGAGCAAAGCATGAGAAGAGCAGGAGAGCTATCGCTATTGTTGTGGGCAGTTGGAGAATGGAAGAAGTACGCATTTTGTTGTTGATCTCCCGTCAAAATGGATCTTTCGGGATCGGAGCCGGAGATGGGGCCGGTATTGTGGAGAAGCGGGCTATTTTAATTCAGCGTTTAAAAGAATTAATAATTTTATAGAAAAACAGTAGAGCTTTGAATAGTTATACTCTGTTCTGATATACCAATATTTATCAACTGCCTTCTCCTTTCTTTTTCACATACCGCCTCACCTCGCATCGTATCACTTCACTTGGCGCAGTCAAGTGTCGCTGCCCAGCGTGGGTCATGTTCTGGACGTGTATCAGTCTCATTGGAGCAAGACGATGGAAGCGAGAATTGGATGGGGGAGAGATGGGTTCTGCAGGAACGAGGCTCGAGGCCCCTTGTCACACTTAACGGTAGCTTTGATGAGGCTTGCACGGTGAGGAAACCGGACGAATTGATTCGAGTCGAGTCAGGTTGGGCTCTGCTTATTGTGTGTGATTCAATGTTGCGACTTGTGCACATACGAGTTTGACTACAGCTTGTGGCAGTTTATAAACCAATCAAGAACAAGCAAACAATATCTGCCGGCTCCGATATACATGCGTGTCTAAGATCCAATGGGTGAATTGACCAATAATCATAGGCCGGTACCTTGTATTGCATCCCTGTAGAACAAGTCGAAAACCACTTTGTTTGACAAGATCAATTACGACATCTAATCCAACGAGTACTCAATCCTCCGATAATCCTCAACCTCCACAGCACGGTACTTGGCAGAGCTGATATCCAGACTTACACCACTTGGCCCTTCAAGACCCAATTTAAACAGACCGCCCGTCATCGTCAACATCCTTGCTCTGCTGAGCCTTCATCTTCCGAGCCCGCTGCCTGTAAAACATGCAGCTTACACCAACGAGCGCGACAAAGACGACAGCGCCGATCATGACTCCGCCCATTATGACAGCCTCGTTGCGGTTGGAGTCTTTGTTAGCCAAAAAGTTGGAATGGCTGTTGGGGTCGTTGGCCGTGCCGGTGAAGGGGTTGATGGAGGAGTCCATGACGGGAGCTTTGAATGCGTACAGTGTGTTGTTGGAAATGTTTCTACAAACTTGTCAGTAACTATTAGATTATAGGGCAGAGATATACGAACAGTTTTGAGTTTGTCGAAAGTTGATCAAACATTGGGGTCGTATCGAATAGTTCTATTGAGAATGCCAGATACAACTCGGGAGTAACGACCGGAAACGAAGTGGTGAACTTGCAACTTTAACTTTTTCGACTGCCTGCACCAGGCTTGCAATTTATGAGAACGGAACGGATAGATAGGTTGGGCGTTTACTCCCGTGGACGTGCCAGGTATTTATCTCGAGATAGTAGTCTTGTTGGCAACCTCTGAATCTTCCATTCCTAATATCGTCTATCAGAACGTGGGTATTGTTCTCTCACGGCTGAATGAGTCTTTGTTTGTCCCTGTATCAGAATTCGTTGGAAAAAACTTCTCTACTTTGTTGGCGCCACTTATTCTACAAGTTACTGTGCTATATATCATTTCAATAGCCAAAAATATTACACCCTGACGAACTGTCATATTTTATGTCAGGTCACTACCATTCAAGCAGGGGTCTGTTTAATTTGGAAACAAAACATCCAAGCCTCACGCTTTGTTCACCGGTAGCCAGCAAAGTAAAGGAGATTCATGTGAATTGTTTGATTATTACTCATTACATATGGCAATACGTCCAGCGCTTGGTCCGTCGCCTCCATCGCTTGCTTGGTCTATATGTCCTGCGCCCGATCTCTAAAATAAATGGGAGATTTTTCATAATGCCATGCTATACCATGCCTAATGCATTTCCTGTTCGCCATGCTGCTTTGTTTACCCTTTTCCCCCTCTTCTTCCTTCCCTCTTGCGAATACGTATCCTCCATTAGAAATTCAGAGTTCATTCTCTGCAGGCTGTGTAAAATCACATTGCTAGATCATTGTCGTCCCAGGCCGGGTACGTAGTGTGCCATGCTCCATCATCGTGTGTCTTTGAAGAAAGATTTGGCTCGGGGGTGATGTGTTGGTAGTCTGAGGTAGTTGTGGAAATGATGCAAGATGTGAGAAGGGTCGTGGGCACGACTGGGGGTTCATAGGGTAGCATGGCAGAAGACCAGGATTCGCCCTGGTTGCTAGCAGGGTCGGGGACAAAGGTCTCTTGCGGTGGGCGAGGCGCCACTGGGGAGTCCAATGAAGGGGCTGCGGTGCCCTCTGGAACTTCCGCGGCTTGGGTAATCTGGGTGAGGAGTGTGGTTGGGTTTGAGCCTCCACTCCAGCCTTCACTTGTTGAAGATGTCTGTGTCACGGTGACAGTTTCAATGATGACAGGTTGGGTTTTAGGCGAAGCCGATGTTTCGATGCTCTGAGCAGTTTCGACGCTGGTGGATGGTTCTGGCACTGGTTCTGGCTGAGGTTGAGGGTTGGGTTGAGGCTGAGAGGTTACGCTTGGAGCAGCATCAGAAGTCAAAGAATCGTATGGTTCCTGAGCTGTCGTCACTGCTTGACTTTCAGCAGTTTCTGGTTCCTGTGTGACTGTCGGTTCTCCCGACATCTCGGGTGTGGATGCACTGGGATGAGAAACAGTGACTGTCTGAGTAACAACTGGTTGATCGTCCAGGTTGATGATGGAAACGGTAGTGGGAACAGCTTTGGTGACAGTCTTTCCAGGCACTGTAACAATGCTAGGCTTCCCCGTTTGCGTGATGACCTGAGTGACAGGCTTCCGTGTCTGGACCACTGTTTGGATCACTGTCACGACATCATCTCCATTCTCATCTCCGCCACCACTTCCACTGCCGCTGCTGCCATTCCCATCTCCGCTTCCACTGCCATCTGAGGAGGGATCATCATCACCAGGCTCCATAGGGACAACTGAGTATTTGGGCTTGCTTGCATCATCGCGGAGTTGCATTCTGGGCTTGGGAAGCGCAGCAACGGTTGTACAAGAGGCAGAAAGAGCCAGAAGGAGGGGGATGTATCCGCGCATCTTGGCGAGGCTATTTTGCCCAGAATCTTTTGTTTGTGATTGTGTTTTTCCAACCCAGAGAGGGGCGGTCGAAAGAGTGCTGTGAAGAGTAAAAAAATGATTGGTGTGCCTGGTTGTGGTTTTGTTTTTATGTGCTTGTAGATGCTAGCACTGGCAGCTAATAAGTGACCATTGATAGGAAGTGATTCACAAGCACGTTTTATTGTAGGTCGCTGATGAGAATGAGAGATAAGGCAATTATTGATTCACGAGAGATAGAGAGTAAAAGACAGAACAGCCTGGTCACTTGTCAAGAGAAAATGTAGTTTTATTAGTGGACAGTCATTCCGTTACAATTGAGATGGCTGGTGAACATGGACTGTACTCCCTACTTTGGTAGTAGCCAAATGCCTAATACATGAATTTGTGGTGGTTGGGACGCACTAACATCCAGGAACAATCGGGTTTAGGAGGCTTCTGTGGGCTCGAACGCTGACGGACCAGGCGGGTTGTAGCGAGCGAGGTTCACCAACCACCCGCCACGGCTAAGAGGCAGCCCTGATTGGTTAAGTGTCTAGCGACATGGCCCGACGTTAATCTTGTTAGCATCCGTGGGTTGCGAAAGCATGTGAGGGGCTCTCCGAAATGGTGATCAATAAGTAGAGGCTGTTATTAGTATGTCTGCCGGAGTCCAGTCAGCCCGATTTGTTCTTCTCCCTTCTACACCTCACTTTCGCCGTGTCCTTCTTGAGGTAGAAACGATGAAGTAGGTCGTCTTGCGCGTCTGTGGCTATGAAGTGGCGTTCCAGCTCGCGATGTGGCTGGTGGGTCCGTCCAAATGCCGTAACCTCTAAAAATCAAGGTTCTCAATGAGTAGACTTTGGAAATCATTCATTCTATGAGATCATAATCAGTCTTGAGAAAAATTGCAAAACGTTAAACAGCAAGTCATAATGTCTTCGTACTCTCTCATTACATACGTTGATATGGAGGATATATATAGAATCAGATCAACCTTATTGTTGATAACATTGAGAAAATTGAGAAGGCTCGGGCGTCAGTTTAGCGTCAAAAAAATATTTTTAAAAAAAAATATAAATATAGAATCAGATATCGATGAGTTCCTAGTTCATAATCCCTGAGCTTCAGAAATTCACAGGAACGAAATGCCACTCTAGCAGAGCTGAGCTGAGCTTAACAAACAGAAGACTCGTGACCACTGACAGGTTTCCTCTTGAGCGTGTGATGGATGTGATGACGACTGGCAAGCTTGGCAGGCGCAAACTTCTTGTTTCTCCACGCAATGTCAACACTCAGCCTCGACTGGTTAGGTGCCGTTCTACCGGGAATACAGTACTTGACTAGAATCAATTCCGCATTCATTATCCGGAGCCTGGGTTCCCATATTGCAGAAGCGGGTCAGACATTCTTGCTTCTGCTCCTCCTGTCCTGTCATCCCAATGCTTGCATGTTCGTGTCCTGCATGACAGATGAGCGAGCGAGTCTCGGCAGCATTGACCAGACGTTAATTAAAATGCCCCTCATAAGGCTGTTGAAGACCTGGGGCAAAAACTCATTAACAACTTTTGTGTGGTGTAAAATGACGTTTCCACCCGATCCTTCGGACTTGGCTGCTGCTCATGCTCCGCCTCTCAGCCCACTTGGATCGCCATTATTAAGGTAGTGCAGCGCAGCGCCTCCAAGGCTGAGTACTGCAGGCGCGTCTCTTTTTAAGCCCCAAGAAAATCAGTTCTTGTCCTGTACCGGAAGTAAGGTATTAATAAGAGAAACCCGAGTGCCACTTTAGGCTCAGCTTCCCAGTTCCGATTTCATCACTTGCTTTCTGTCTACCTGCTCCGCTTACCTACTTATAAAAGCCAATCCGTTTCCCTGACATCACCCCGCAGTAGAACATTAAAATCATATCACATATTACATACAAACTCACATACACATATAAGCATTTCTAACACTATGTCTTACCAAGGTTATGGTGCTCCCTACGGCCGTAAGTACTCATATATACACTTTGCGACAACAACTCTGACTTGAACGCCTCTAGAGCCGCCGCCGCCCCAAGGCTATGGTCAATATCCCCCACCTCAACAACAACCATACGGCGGTTATCAACAACCTCCTCCTGGACAATATCCTCCCCAGCAAGGCGGGTATCAACAACCGCAAGGTCACTATCCTCCCCAAGGCGGACCTCCTCCGCCTCAGCAACCCTATGGTGGCTATCAACAACAGCCTCCTCCACCACAGCATTACGGCGCACCTCCTGGACCTCCTCAAGGCCATTATGGAGCTCCCCCTCCTCAACAGCAGCCGTACGGCCACCACTCTCCTGCACCGCCGGGTCCTCCGCCAGGACAGTACGGCGCGCCTCCTCCTCACCAGTACGGCGCACCACCAGTTCAGCCTACTCCTCCCTCAATCGGCTACGGCCCACCTCAGATCATCCAATGGAACGGCGAACCCGACGCTGACGGCCTGCGAAAGGCCATGAAGGGTTTCGGGACTGATGAGAAGGCATTGATCGCCATTCTTGCAAACAAGGATCCTCTGCAGGTTGACACAATTCGACAAGCATACGAGCGCAAGCATCGTCGCAACCTAATTGCCGATATCCAGAGCGAGACCAGTTCGTGGTTTGAGAAGGCTTTGGTCTCGCTAGCCCGTGGCCCGCTCTTGTCTGACGTTCACGCTCTCCACGACGCCATGTCAGGTCCTGGAACCAAGGAAATTGTTCTAAACGATGTTCTACTCGGGCGATCAAATGCGGATCTCAAGGCCATTAAGAGCGCGTACTACCACACCTTCCATGACAAGCTCGAGGATGTAGTCAAGAGCGATTTGAGCATGAAGACTGAGCGGCACTTCATGATTGTTCTGGGTGCTACGAGAGCCGAAGACTCCGTACCGGTGGACCCCCGACAAGTTGATGACGATGTCATGCAAATCTACAAGGCCACCGAAGGCAAGATGGGTACGGACGAGATTCTTGTGTGTAGTATTATGAGTACAAGAAACGACAACCAAATCCGTGCCATCGCACACACCTACAAACAAAAGTTCAACAAGGACCTTGAAAAGGTCATCAAGAGCGTAAGTCACATCTCATCACTCAATCAAGTCCTTTTTTCTAACCTAGAAGCAGGAATTCTCTGGCCATATGGAAGATGCTCTCCTCTTCCAATTGCGCAACGCCACAGACAAGTACATGCATGCAGCCAAGCTGCTCGAGGACTCAATGGCCGGCATGGGAACAAAGGACCATCTTCTTGTATCTCGAACTATCCGCTACCATTGGGATCGCAACACCCTGAACAATGTCAAGGGCGCCTACCAGCAACGTTATGGCAAGAGTCTCGGCAAGCGCATTTATGGTGAGACTTCAGGCGACTACAGGAAGACTCTGCTGGCGGCGATTGGCGAGCCTTCCTAAGAATTAAAAAAAGACGCAAAACAAGAGGTGGAAGGGATACGACATATCTAGAGGATTATGAGATGCAAACTGGGTTTCACGGCCGACGTTCACTGTTATGATAAGGCGTTTGGGGCTTTATGGCACTTTGACAGCCAGCCACTGTGGAGTATGGATTAAGATACCAAACAAAGTATGAATTAATAAATGAAGGTTTATGATAATTTATTGCCATAAACTTGGCCTGTGTGCGAAAGAAAAAAGAAATACATCTGTGTCAAAATGCTGTTAGCTATGCCAAGTATAGAAGTTTATTAAGCTGACAAAGAATGCTGCCATTAATAGCTTGCGTCTTTATATTGAAAAGGAGTTTATAGGATGCTTTCCAGAACGCACGTATTACTGTGGATAGCTTCTTTAAATAAACCTCAATGCAATTAATAGAGCAGTCTGTCTGAATATAATGTGTTAATAGTGGATGCATTAGTTATTGCCACTGTTAATTTGAAGTTTTATAAGAGTGTGGTAAGTTGAAGTTAATTTATCAGTAAGTATCTTAATAGTTGTAAGGATATAGAGGCAAGAGGCTCGGAAGACCTACTGTAGCCATTGGCCTAGGCTCCTTATATACTGATGTGTAGGGCAGTTCAATCACAAGTGATTGAACTGGTTGACTTTTAGGTCTTTTGGCCTAACGGTCTATTGTTTTGATCGGCACCCTACCCGATCCCTTACAATAGTTTTATTAGATACTTAAGTAGCTTTTTAAGCTTCTAAGCTTCTAAGCTAGTAAAGCCTTGGATTCGAGGCACCCATACTGCTCTAGCTCAATGACTTTAAATCACGCTAGTGCTATTAACGCGCTAGTGAATTGTTATAAATCCAACAGCTACCCAAAAGTGCGGAACCCTGCTTATTTTTTCCTACGCCCTTGGCGCATTCTGAACAACGGAGCACCTACTAACTTGTTAAGCCCGCTAGCGCGCAAGCAAGTGCCTGAACGCGTCTTGAAGCCATTAAAGAAAGGAAGGCACGACAAATTTCATGCGATCGTGAGAACACTCACTCACTTGCCTGCTCCTGCTCGGCATGCCACCTATATCCCCCCTTTGATCTTCAATATCCTGGTCATCAGGGAATGATTCTTTTCTATTAACCATTGCCAGCGATGACACCTGGTCTATGAACATCATCAACGCCATCTCTGGATAAACTCCTTGCATCCTTTCGAGATTCCGGGACATCAGCTGAAAGCAAAGAGCAGCGCGACACCTTTGCTAGGCTTTTCTCGGAGGAATCTCACAAAATGAAAATGGCGACGAATGCTGCACCTGGCGGCATGAATGGCACAAAAAGTCCTGCTCAGCTTGCGCATCCATATGTGCTGTCGCAAACCCCGGTACCATTGCCGAACTACGCAGCGCCCCAGAGGCAAGCTCCCAGTGCTTCGCCGGCTCAATCGAGTCCTTCCATGCCACCTGGACAGCATCGTTCACCACCCGTGCAGCCTAGCACTTTGCATCAGGAGGGACCTTCGCAACCGGCCACAATGCAGAATGGAAATGCTGTACCAACTCCGTTGCAGGGGCACTTGTCACCAGCAGCACAGGGCAATCCGCACACTCTTAAATCCTTGGGTGATTACCAGACTTTGGTTGCTTTAATTGAAAGGGTACCTGCGTCAGTCGTTCGACAAGCCATTCGTGACAAATGGGAAAAATCCCTTTTAGGTTCACAGTACCACATTGCTTTTTTGGTAAGTTGACTCCGCGCATGTATGTTTTAACGTTACTAACTATTCCCGTCAGCTGAATGCCACCATGCACCAAGCACCTTCTGAAACTGTTGGCAAGGCCGTCAAGGGGTTTGGTGCCAGTCTTGTTCAAAAAGCGAAGCACGAGCTCGTTGGCCATCTCAGCTCTGCTGACGTTGACGAGCTAGCGGACTTGATTCTTGCTCGTTCTAGTCCACAGTTCCTCGACAGGGCTCTTGCTAGGCGTCTTGAGACAATACCGGCACGGCAGCTTGTTAACGCCTTGTCGCGCGCTGAGCGCCTCGGCTATAATGTCCGGGACATTGTTCGGGAGCATGATGAGCAAGTCATTCCATCCATGCACTCGGTACTCACGTCATCTACGATGCCTCCCGCAAATGAAACACTGCGTGTAAAGGAGTACCAACCTCAGCCCGTTCCATCACAGCAGCTGCAGCAACCTCAGCCACCGATGCTGCACCTAACCGCTCGAGCACCGCCCGAAAAGGTTTCGTCAGTGGCTGACCTTCCCACGGGTCCGCCGGAACTCGTGTGGTGCAATTGTGGTTGGCCGTGTGCCTCCGAGCCGGCCCTTGTTTACGTGAGTCCGTCTAGACAGATTCGTGATTTTCCTTCTAACGAGAGACAGCATAAGAAGAAGAGCGCTTGCTCCAAGGTTCTGCCGACCGACCAGCTCGGAAGAGACATATGCCTCTTTTGTGGTTGCAGGTTCGGCAGTGGTGGCGGATTACTGTACCACGAGAAGTCTGGGGTCTGCGGAAAGCACAATCGAGAGATCAGCCAGCAGATGCGCGCTTTGCTTGAGTACGCCCGTACACATGGAAGGCTCGCCAAACACCGTGCTCCTCATTCATCGATGACTCCTCGAGCTCGAGCAAAGGCACCATCAACTGAGAATCATACAGCCTGGGCCACGCCATCTCAGCCATCTAGCGCTCAGCGCGATCCATATGCGCATCTTACACCAGATCAGTTGAGAGACTTCAATACAATCATGAAGGATGCCGAAGATAAATACGGGGGGCTCATGAAGGAAGCCGCGCGTCTCGACGAACCGGAGAGATCAAAGCGCCTGGCAGGCCTGAAGAATTCTTACAACACAAAACAAAGCACGACCCGTAAGAAGTTTGGCATTCGTCTGCGCGAGAGACGCACTCGGGGCGAGATCGAGGCAGAGGAGGCCAGACTTTTCAAACGTCCAAGTGGCGGGGGAACGCCGCCAAATGGAACTCCCGTTTTTGACCATGAATCTCGTCCGAAGAAGAGGCCCCGGACAGGTGATACGGAAGCGCCATCAGCATCAGCAAGTGGAATAAATGGCAGCCAAGAGCATCCACAGAAGAGAGTCCCCAGGGCAGAGATGGGTGGTGGTTTGTCTGGATCACAAGCGACTGCAGAGCTTACTGATCCCACAGCGCATCTGAATCCACCTCAGCCACGGTACACAACCCAGAAGTCATATGCCACCAGACTTTCTTGGCCTTCAAACCGGGCTGGAACACCAGTGGGAGGTACCCAGGAGGATCCCATGGCAATTGACGACGACGACTCTGATTCAGACAGCGACAGTGACAGTGACAGTGACAGCGACGACGATGGTGATATTCCGGCCTTTCTTTGCTAATCTCGCGAACTAATAAGCATGGGCACGGCGTTTGGGTTTATTTGATTTGATACCCCATACATTGAAGCATGGAGGAAGCATCAAGGCACCAGGTTTCGAGCATGCATTGGGGAAAGGAGTTAAACTAAGCTGTTGACGGGGATGGGTAAGCAAAAAGCTGGTCGATTGGAACCTGGGCATTGACGGGAAAATCAACTGGCAACATGGGAAAGGTGAAACGGTTTGAAGCAGAGGTGCTGCCGTGAAAACTAGGTTTTGAAGTTTGATCCCCGGCTTTACATACTCGATTGAACTCATCGCGACTCATCACCCGATAGTTTCGGGCGCGTTTATCTCATTGCGCATCTAAGTACCAAGATAGATAGGGCGGTAGCTTGGACTCAATGAGTATCATATGAAAGTAACATGTGTAGTGATTTTGCATGATCTTCAACGCATGACCAGTGTTGAAACGTGAGGATAGTGCCAGATGGCGTGGAAAATTCAAGGTGTTTGATTATCAAAGTTTCCTGCCACCTGCCCATACTAGTCAAGACCATACCTGTTTCATGGTAGATACAGAACTGACAGAATACACATTAGAGTATTTGTATATGGGCTCATGAACACTCAAGTATCAGTCGGCTATCGTTGTTTGCAGTCATAATATCATCTACAGGTGGTTCAAGAGCCAAAATCGCAACATGCGATTGGTGTTTCAGTTAAGAAAAAGAGGCAGGTACGGTAGGCTTGAAGCTCGTACCTTCCGCAACCGCCAGCTAACAAGCTTACTTACCTAGGTAGGTACCGTGCTTACCTTAGTACCTACATAAATAAAAACGTGGGCGGGAAGGAGGTTCCCTGTTCTTTTTGGTGTAAAGGAACGACAAGGGTATGTTAGTGGAGGTTTTTCCAGCACGGCTTTGTTGAACCGTTCATACTCCACGCCCCACGGTAACAAAAGCCTTGTTCAAAACAGTCAAAGAAGCAAAGAAGCAAAGAAGCAAAGAAGCAAAGAAGCATTTCTTTTTTAGAAACAAACGATTGACATTAGGTATTCTTCTATTTACATCCCGTCTTTGGTCCAAGTCTGGTTATCTTCGTATCAGGACGGCATTGTTTCGCCTTACTCATAACACCAACACATCTCACAGATACTCATTTCCTCCTATGTTGGCCATTGACCCTTTCGTGGGGCGCGCTTCTCAAAGAATCTCCGGTTCAACCCTGTCGAACAAGGCCAAGACTTCCGATTGTCCGATACGATTCGACGCAGGAACAAGATAGGGTTAGCAGATGGCCACGCGAGGTTACCGCAAGCAAACAAAAGTTGATCCACGTTTGCCTCCTTCAGGAGTCTTTCCCTTCTCATCCCTATCTCGTCATTCAACTGGCTGGCCAGGCGCCTAAGCGGGTGCGGAGGTCAGGAACTCCGACCTATGACGGCCAGAAGCGCTGCGCAGATGCAGATGCGGTCGGTGCGCAAGTGTGACAAGCGTCGATGGTGATGCAAGGGCCTTCATTCTGAGTGGACGGATTATCCGCAACCAGGGGAGGGCCCGTTTTGGATCCAACCTTTTGAAACTGGCCAAGGGTCTTTGAGCTGTCGCCACCAGGAGGCCTGGAACGCTAGAAGCCTACAAGGCTAGGACGTGCCCAAATGATCGCCTTGAAACCCGCTAACAGCCAACTTTGGTGCTGCTGGTGGCGTTATCATTGGTCGACTTTGGGCATCCTTGCGCTTTCTGCCAGGGGCTCAAGCGAGAACTGTCAGAGAACGTCTTTTTCTTCTCCCCAGATGGGTTGATAATCCTCCCATGAGCCACTCCAGGTGACGGTTCTTCAGTTTCAACTTCTCCTCTTGGTTTGTTTTGCTCACAACTGGCCGGCCCAGCACCTCTCCTTCTGCGCATAGTCTGGTTTAGTTTTATATTTGTTTCTACTCCCTCAACACCCTCTTCTCTTTCTGTTTTTGTTTCTTCCTAGGTCTCGTCCTCTACTGAAACTGTTATACCCTATTATCAACACTGCCCAGAAACGTCTGCGACGATCATGGCTCCTCTCTTCAGTCCCTCCAGCTTTGGCCGTTTCATAGACAGCCATAGCCGCCTGAATTCCGGTTCATCGCAAAAGTCAACCACCTCTTCGCCAATGCCTTCGCCTGCGCATTCACAGCCTCCACCAGAGCCAATGGCAATATTGCTCATTGGCCCCAAGCAACATCGCTTCAAGGTTAACAAGCGACTGATATGCGCTACTTCTCCATTCTTTGCCGAGCGCTTCGGCGACCCATCAAGCTCAAAATCGATCTCACTATGGCTTCCCCGCGAATCGTCGTCCATGTTCAGTCTCTTTGTTGATTGGGTTCACCTCGGTCTCCGCTTTCGTCCACACCTCGAGGAGATGATCTCAAATGCCTACGATGCCGGCTCAGAGGCCTCTCAGGATATTCATTGGTGTCTGATTCGGCTACATCTCTTTGCATCTCGCCTTGGTCTCTATCGCCTGCAAGACCTTGCCATGGATGCTATCCAGGATCTCTACCTCCGCTGCGACTGGGATGTTCCCTCGGGACTTATCAGATTCCTTTACACCGAATGTGAAGACCTTGCTGCAATTCGACTTCGGCGATGGGCTGTTGCCATGGTTGCATTCTCTTTCACTGGCGGACCGCGTCTGACATTTGACCCCCAAGAAGAATCTGCGACATCAGAACCGACTCGATTCAGTGATCTACTCGAACAGCTCCCGGAATTCGCTGCTGACTACGACATCCACATGGAGAAGATGCGGCTTTCTGGGCTCGACATTCGCTTCAAGAACCCACAGCTGCGCATTCCAGCCAACCGTCTCCGCAATGATGAGCGTGCCTTTGGTTTCCGTCAATGTTCCTTTCACTCACATCGCTCAAGTGTCGGCGAGCGTCGGTGCCCCCATGAGTCGGGCTCAACAAAACACTACCGTATTCGTCGACAATCCAAAGAGCGAAGTCCAGAGTCTAGCGGCCTGTCTGCTCCCAACCGGAGGTATCGCGACGTTGTCCCCAGGCCGCTCTTCTCTGGGCCCGAAGACTCGGATATCGAAGAGGACGACGATGACGAAATTTCGAAGGCGATAAAGCATGTGAGGTCGATCTCAAGTACGCTTAAAACATGAAGGAAGAACAAATCTCTCCGAAAACAGTAACTGAAATGTCAATCCGACAAGGGGGCTGGTGGTGAAACTTTGATCGACTTGATCATCATCATCATCCCTTCGGTATAAAACATGCCAAGCGTAACTTCAGGAATGATGTCTGAGTGTCTCCACTGAAACAAAGCACGGTGAAGAGCTCAGATCGGCATCCCTTTCCTGCCGAGAACATCAATGACGCTTGGCATTAGGAGGTTCAGGGCCCTTTAACACAAACGCCTCATGTCCGTGACATGGGCCTTCGTCGGTCGACGATACTGGTTGTTCTACCGGTTTTCCTACTTATTTTCTTTACCTGTCTACAAATTACTCGGCTCTCCCGGAGGGGGCTGATACAAGCGAGTCTCATAACATGATAATATTCTCTGTAAATTAGTATTTAATGTACATTACAAGCAGTAAACCCGTCAGGATACACACAATCAAACCAAGGACTCTTTTTTATAAATCTCATCTTACCTATCTAGCGGGTGACAACAAAAGTGACCTCTAAGCTTAGGGTAGAAAAATAAATGAACTAGGTTTATACTGGAAATGGCATAAACTGGCCCACTACTTTTGTCGTTCACACCTCGAGCGGCCAATTTTCTGATACCATGAGGCCCACGCCGCGTGCATGTACAGTGTAACAAATGACTAGATTTTATCAAATTTGTTTTTCGTCATTCAGATCATTGCTCGTTCTATGGATATTAAGTTCCATCATTCCATGCCATTCATCTAAGCTGGTACCTCACTGTGGTCCAGTTTGCAAGCTAGTACATCATGTCTTCTCATCATGACGGCCCCGTAGACGGGGGCATCTGTTTACTCAGCTCCAAAAGTTAAAAAAACTAAATAAATAAAAACACGGCAAACGCAAGGCTCTGTTTGGCCTGCGTGCTGTTCGTTCCATCATATCATCATGAGTTGTTGACAAAAAAAGAACTTTCCCTCATCAAGAGAAAGTATCGAAAGAAAATTGACAGGTTTGTTGCCGAGTGAGTGTCGAGTCGAAACGCGTATGAGCAAACACGATCGAGCAAATACAGGGGTTTCCCGCTTATAAGAAAAGTAAAGCAAAGTGTAGAAGTAGGAGGGGACCGTGGAGATAAAGACTATCACCAGATAGACAACTGCCGTCTAGATGCATCATGTAAACAATGGGTCGTGGTCCCATCATAAGATTCGACCAGTAAGTGTAGTGTGGATGGGTGTCCGTGGACTCATAAATCTCGTCAAGCGATATAAAGTCTGGCAAATGTACAAAGAAAAAGAAAAGTAAAATGGTTGTGTGGGGTTAGAGTGGTGACTCGGATCGTCGACGTGGCTTATCTCGACGGCGGAAATCCTTAAGTCTTTCGTCAATGTAGGCCAATCGGCTTGCTAACGATGCGCGGGTAACTCCAGTGTTACTTTCGCTCGACTGTTGAACCGTAGCAAAGGGCCGGCGACTAGCATCAGGATCAGGCACAGTCCCATGTGACAGGCGGTTTGGGAAAGAAAGGCTAGATCCTCCAAGCGCGAAAGGGGAGCCTAGTCGAGGGGGCATCTCCGTGAATGGGGGTGCTAGTGTCGGTTGTTGAGCAGGTGGGTGTTGTGAAGCTTCGAATAGCTGCTGAAGGTTTTTGCGTGGGACAACGACGTCAGCGTTGATTTCGTGCTCAGTCTGAGGCGTAAATTGGTCTTGAGTGGCTGACAGATCAACAAGCGAAGCCGGGTCAACCCACAGGTCGGAACCGAGACTGGGTCGCTTAATCTTCCGGGTCTCTAAATGGTTGGGTCGACGCTTGTGGGTTGATCGACTTCGTGTAAGTCGGACCGGTGACATTAAGCCACGGCGCGGGCCGCCAGTGTGAGTCTGTCTCTGTAGTTTTGAGTCCACAACAAAACTTGAGGGTAGCGAACTTGATGAGCTAGGCCCATAGCTTCGAGCTCCAAAAGGAGATGCCAATTGTGGGCGAGCTAACTCTGGCGGCTCCAAAGTCTCGTTGTTTGGGGGTGGCAACGAGAGTTCATCGGTTCGAGGTTCAGGTTCCGAGTTGGTCAATTGAGCTAGAGGGCCATGCAATTGCATGGAGTCCGATGTGCTAACTGCCAACGATATGGCCATATCTTGGCCGGAGAAGACTGACGGCGAGCGTGCCGGTACAGCGCGACGGTTCCGATAGCGAACCGCAGATTTCTTAAATGGGGCTGGGCTGGGGGCTTTGTACTGTGAGCCTCGCATCTTAGACCGAGCATCCATCTTGCAAAGCTCTCGAAGTTGGGCTCGAGTAGCTGCGCAGGTGTGCGGCCACTGAGCAAATGGGCCGGCAGCTCCTTGTGTGGGAGTAATGCTGCCACTTCCGAGGTCAATTTTGCCCTGGGCCTTGGATCCTTTCCAGCTCCTTCTTGACTCGCGAGCAACGCGCAAGCAGACTCCATGAGGAGGGATACCGCTCTTACCTATACGGAAAGGGGTGACTTTCGGATCTTGCAGATACATCATATATGTAGACCACAAGTGTTGGTTCATCGGCTTTGTCCAGGGCGCTCTTCGTATTGTTTCTCTTGAAACCTCCTTCTTAGCTGGCTTCAAGGTTTTACTGTTGTCGTCGGCATTTGATACTTCATCTAGGACATCTGCCTTCTCATTTTCCGGGCTGACACACTGGCTCAGATCTTCTGAGCTGATAGAAAAGTAGCTTAATAAGGAAGCACTCGTGTGGGTTGAATGAGCAGTTGAGGGCCGGCTGGACTCATAATCAGGGCTAGAGTCGAGGCTACTAAGAGTAGAGTCGATGGACCAGTTTGGGTACTGCTTTGGGGACAAAGCTGGTAAGGCATCAGGAGCAGGAGTCTTGGGGGGCGAAAACATGCGATCGGGAGCATCGTGCGGTGTAAAAGGCATCCCCGTCAAGTCGCTGAAGTGCGAGATAGGGTAAAGTGTTTCCGCCATCTCTTCGTCGAGCACGCGAGGCTCCTCGATGCTGGGAATAGGGATATCTGCGGCAGCGACTGAAGCAAGAAACTGCTCAGTTGGCGCATTAAGGTTAGACGCATTTCTCCTTTTGATTCGAAAACGGGGGCGGGGTGGCGATGGTGGGAGAGTTTCGTTATTCATATTAGGCTCTGGTGTCCTGGGAATATCTTCGCGACGTGCGCTTCTCGACCAAGGGGCCGCTAGCGACTGAGAGTGCGACATGGTGAATCACAATAAATGTGAATGCGCTTCAAAGTCGCGAAAGGTCTGAATCGCCAGTATAAATATGAGAGAGAGTAGGGACTCGGGAAACCGGAGCGAGTCGAGCGTAGATTGAGTCGACACAGATGTTTCGGAATGCGACAGTAGTGTAGTGTCTTAGATCTGGTCGGGACGTAATATGACAGTCGAGTGATGTTGAGTGGATAATCCTCGGTGCGAACTCTGGGCGGCTTCGATCGGTAAATTTGACTGTCGCAGAATTCAAAGTCAGGTCGAGCGCGCAAGCGCGACGGTGTGCGATTTAATTGTTTGTTTTGTGCGCCTGGCGATACTATCGCGGGGTTTGTATAGAAACACTGGCGAAATTCGTTTAGAATTTGAGCGCGTGCTGAGCTTGGTACGCAGAACGCAGGTAAGTGATCAATAAAAATGACTATCGACCGAGAGTCGTCGTCAAAATTGTTGTCGTCATCTGCGAAGTATTGGCCGTCTTGTTGTTGTTGTCACCACCACGGGATTTGTGGACTTCCAATCGCAAACCAATAACAGCGGGCAAGGCCCCGTTCGACGCGGTCTCGCAATTGATAATATTCGAATGTACGGCTAGTGAAAAGTAGGGGCTTGCGCGACCGACAGAGGGCGCAAAGCACAAAAATCACGAGAAGACGAAGGGTGGATTGGGCGCAAACGAGCGACTGGAATGGGGGAAGGTGAGAGAGGAGGAGGAGGAGGGAGAAGCGACCAAGTAAACGTGGGTGTGGTGGGCGGGAGTGTGTGCGCTATGTATGAACGGGCAAGCCAAGTTGCTCAACCGGGAGGTGAGTGGGGAGCAGGGCAGCTGGGAATGGACGGGCGGCTCGCTAGGTCCAGTACGTCTCTTCCGTTTGGTGTCTAGTCTCAGCCAGGGCAGAGAAATGTGAGAAGGCCAGTGGTCAAGACCGTGGGTGTGGGTCAACAGCGAACAGCGGGTGGCGCGAACGCTGCAGTCGAGTAGGTACAGTACCTGGCAGTCAAGCTGTACAGATTCTTGTTGGCTGGATGCCGACTGGCTTCGAGGTTGCTATGTTTCTCTAACTCTACCTCAGTAAGGTCGCAGCAGGGAACAAAGCTGCGGAACTCGTACCAGAGTAGGCCACGATGCAATGCAATGCTATCCGACACGCTGCGTTGTACTTTGTGATCGGGTCTTGACCTCTGCGGCTCTCACGAGCTTCTCAAGGTCCACTAGGTAAATCCCTTGACGATGGTGAGTACTTTATGAGCGTAGTAAGCCCCAACAAGCGACGTGCTAGTGCAAAGCCCTTGTCTAAATCAACCCCAGCAGCGTCTGTGACAAGGAATAGGTCAAGCAGCGGTCAGTGGGCGACGAGGGCACGTTGTGCTATAATGAGCAGGGACCCTGGCCAAAGAAACAACTGTGATAGGCCGCTAGAAGGGAATTGATGATCCTAAGGTGATCGAGACCATGTGATGGAATGGCACAAGAGAACAACCGACTGAGACCCTGCGTACCTCACTGAGTTGTAGGTACGTAGGTAAGGGAAAAACGCGTTATGCACAGTAACTATTGTAAGTCTTTGTGCTCGTTTGCTTGGAACGATCTTCCCCGTTAATTGTCGCAGGCTTCTGGTGAATGACGAGCAGTGGCTAGGTACGTTTGGTATTCAAGTATACTTCCTTTGCTCTGGTTCAGGGGCGGTCAGCTCCAGGCGGCCGGCCTTTGGTCTGGTATAGTATTGACTGAGACTTGCTCGGGACCTCGCATAGAGATGCGGCGTATGGCTAGCTTCTTGGGTGTGATGGGAGAGGTTGCAGATATGTAGACAGACGTAAATAATAGCCGAGTATCTGTCACACATGGAACAATCAGAGGCAATGTTTTGTCTCGTTTGAAAGAATTGAAATTGAAATTGGATTCTTCCCGAAGACAGAGTATGGTATTGATTGATGACGAGCATGGAATCGACGTTTGTCGAAACGCGCTCCAAGTTATGTTTGTTTATTATGATATTAAAATAAAATAAAAACCGAACCTTTGGTGAGACACAAATAACCCAGGATTTCCAAGCTCCCCGTTGGCTGAAGATTGAAGTTGGGCACCACTTATTGCAGCCAGCGTGTGCGTCTGCAAACAGAAAGTCGACGATGAATGCTTGGATGAGAGCGGAAGACGAGGGGGTGTATGCGTCGAGAGCTAAAAGTTAGCAGCAAGATGTGACGCTCCAACGAGGAGACAGCTCGCACAAGATTCAAAGCCAGCACGTTTCGACCCCTGTCGAAGCCCCAGGTCGAAGCTGCAGGCCGGCGGCAAGAAAGAGAGACAGCGCAGAGTAGAGGACCTAGAACAAGAGTAGCATGGTGTAGCGCAAGGGAGAAGTATAGCATAGCACAACCGGACGCCTGCCCGCACTCGCATGCATTTTGTTGATCCTGGAATGGGGGTTGGGTTTGTTGTTTGTTTGAATACTCTGTATGTAGAAAATAGTCAATAAAGTAAGTTAGAGTGATACGAGTGAGTGAGGGGCAATCAATGATTGGGGAACTGGGTCAGCATGACGCTACTGTACAGAGCACGCTATCGCTACCTACCTACCTATGGGGCGGGCATGTATGTACATGTGAATGCTACTAAGGTAAACAACTCAAAACATCCATGGATATAAACCCACAGCCCCATCATGACTTCCGGTTCTAAGTTCCACGTTAAAAAGGTGTAGACTGGCCTCACCTTCATTCAGCTGGGTAGCTCCTTCTTGGAACCATGCTCTGGACCTTTCGGTGAAAACCTTGGAAGGAGCCAGGTACCTCCTACCTAGAACTAGCCTTTAAAAAATAAATACAAAAACAAGGAAGGTGGCTGATAGAAAGACGCGAAAAACAAAGCGCGTTCAACGCGTCACTGTGAGTGACCCAATCAGAAAATACCTGTGCTTGTCAGCCATGGAAAGGTTCCATCAACTGGAATCAACCACGAATCATGCCATTCAATATATCTCAATGTCCTGTACTATTTCCCAGAGAATCAAGACGAGAACATGCATTATGTACAGTGGCTATGTAGGTATCCTGTCCTGTAATTGGGTTGAATATGCAGCAGATATGCATGTCGTCTGCCAAAGCATGGGAATTTTATCCAGAATAATAGGAACGGATGCATTACATCGTGTGTCTATGCTCTAGGGTGGCTGCTCCTCCAATGCTCCTCACAAGACTACTACCTAGACTAACAAAGACTTATCGAATCAAAAGCCATAGTGTGTTGAAGATTCGGCCTAGAAGGGAAGTGGATGGAACACTGTGTCTTTGCCCACTACCTATGTGCTAATTTCATCGCTCCAATGCAACCTCTACCCTACTGCAATCATACAGCTAAGCTTTAATACTGTATGACCGCATCGCTCCAGGGAGACAAACTTGGATACTAGGATAGGCAACTTATACTGCCCATATTGCACAAACAACCTAACTAGTATTGATGTCATTTCAGGTTAGACCTATGAAACATAATACACTCAAGAGAAGTGACTACCGATAAACTACCTGGCAGTACCAAGAAGCAAGATATGACGTGTCACATTAGAAGCCTAATTGGGTGTGCCATGCATCGCATAAAGATGCTTGCCCCCTCCAGCATGTAAGTACTAAGGTAAGGACGACGACGCTTCTGTACAGAACACTAGTACTTTTGAGGTTATACTATCTAGTCCTATCTCATCCCATTGTTTTCTGACGATGTTGCAGTTTCAGTCGTGTCCTTTCTCTTCATGTTACAGCCACAAGCTCAGTCTACGTGACTAGATAAGATCGTATAGGCTGTCTGCCAAGTATTACACCAATATCATCAGATGATGGCATTCTGTCAAGGCACTATAAACATAAGATTGTTACTCTTACACAAAGAATCATCGGCGAGGTGCATCAGGTCATCCTATCAAGTCCAGGTGTCTCATATCATCAGGTGTATTAGTACTGTAGCACATAATTAGGATCTAGGGATGACAAAATGTCATCCGGAAAGGAAGCGATGGCTTATTCAAACTATTAACATTGCTCATCCATATCACTACTCAGACGGGTGATACTCTCCCGAGCCAAGAATAGTAACGGCTCCGTGTGATACGGCGCCGTCACGGGGAGTGGAGACGGGACCCGACAGTGCTAAACCCCGCAGTCATGAGCCCCACAGAAATAGAATACTTGCCCGGAAGTACCTCGCTAAGCTTCTTCGGCCAGCCCAAGCAAACTTACCTTAGTAAGTTAACTCAAACCTATTAGATTCTTTCCCAACAGGAGAGAATACCATACAACGCTTACATAGCACACGCATGCTGTATCATATACGCTGCAGGCCTCTCCTATACTACAGACGTGCTTCATCTTTTGCTGCAAAGCATTAATCCCCCTCACTGCAAAGACTCATTATGGCCTCAAATGCGCCCGACATTATCACTCTCGACAACCTGTCGCAGACTCTTACACCATGGAACCCTCAGGGTGAAAGTCAACTATATGCCATAGTTGATATGGGAAGGTACATATGCCTTCATACCGAGACAAAAATGCTGCGCTTCGCGATCTAATTGTTCTCCTCTAGTAACGGCATTCGATTCTCAATCACCTCTTTGGCGCCCCCATTTACACGTATCCTTCGCCCAATCTACACAACCAGAGCTGCCATCTCACTATTTGATGCACTCAAGGCCACCCCAAGAGGTCTGGTGTTTCTGCCTGAAACTATCGCTGCCGTCTCCAAGACCCTGGAGCGTTTCCATCAGCTTGCCGTGCGGCATGGAGTACCTGCAAGGCACATTACCATCCTCGCCACAGAGGCCATGCGCCGTGCTGACAATGCGACCGAGATGCTTGATGCCATCGCTTCTGTGACTAACGGTCTCAAAGTGAGCATCCTGGAGCCCGCTGTGGAAACATTGTTTGGTGCCGTCATGGGCTCTCGAAGCGGGCTCGTTGGCGTTGAAGGTGGCGCCCTGTTCCTGGATCTTGGAGGTGGCAGCGTGCAGATGACATGGGTTGATACCAGTAAGCCCAACTATGAGATTGACGCCGCACGGGCTGGTGTGAGTCTACCGTTTGGAGCTGCGAGATTGATCCGCGTGCTGCAAGAGCAACCAGCCGATGTCCAGGCCTCCGAGATCTCCAAGCTCCAGGTCGGTATGCAGCAGGCATACGCCAGTTTATGCTCCCGGTTCCCTGCGCTTGAAGCCGTCAAAGCCTCTCGTGACAAGGGCGCCCGTGTGAACGTTTACATGTGTGGCGGCGGCTTTCGCGGTTATGGCAGCATGCTTATGCACCAAGATCCAGTGAGCCCCTATCCCATTCCCTTTGCTAATGGCTATACGGCCCCTGGAACCCTCTTCTCTCAAGTGAGACACATGCGTCGCATCAATGAAGAACATGATGATCGCATATTCGGACTTTCAAAGCGCCGCCGTCACCAGTTTCCTGCAATTGCTACAGTCATTGAGGCTTTACTTGCTACGGTGCCGAATATTGGAAATGTCACATTTTGCGGTGGCTCGAACCGACAGGGTGCTCTTATGATGAAGCTGCCTGTCGAAATGCGAGAGTCGAACCCCCTCAACGTTCTTGCCAGCGTCACCACGGAAGAGAAACCTGTGTTCGATTCCGTAGTGAAGATGCTGAAAGACGCCATCCCTCAAGGAGTAGACCTTTCCGGTATGCCAAATGTTCTGACCCCTGGTTTGGATGCTCTTTTTGCACGAGATATTTGGAATCGGCAGGGGCATGACACGGAGATTAACTCGTCATTCGCACTACATCATGCAATCACCCGAGACGCTGAAGCCCCTGGCCTCTCACACACTGGAAGAGCCCTTTTGGCACTTTCAGCCTCAGCTAGATGGGGTGGCCACCTAAACAGCCTAGACTCACAGCTTTATCAAAGTCTCTCTGCACTTCTCGCGAGCCAGCATGACGACGCTCCTTTCTGGGCTTCATACATTGGTTCTGTAGCTGGGCTTCTGGCCATGGTTCTACCCATCGCCCCAAAGACTGTGGATGAGGTCAAGAATGCCATTAGGTAAGTGCTTACCTCCTCTTTTCCCACCAAGATCCTGTTGCCTAACAGTCACACAGCATACGAGCACATCTCAAGAAAGCAGATGACAAGAAAGACAGAATTGTATTAACGATCGGAGTCGCCTCCGCCAACATAGCGGGTGTCAGTCTAGAAGACCTCGCCGATAGAGTGGAGAAAACTGCTAAAAAGAACGGGGGAAAGAAGCCAAGATTCAAGATAACTGCCCAAGTGAGCCTGATGCCATGATGCGCTCCCCAAATACATCCATGCTTTTGCCTCGATCCAGATCCGGCAGTCCTGTTACAGCGAACGTCGTTGTATTCGTTACCATCATAAAAAGAACAGACTATTTAAACCCCTTTTGTTTTGTTTTTGTTTTGTTGCTTTTCCACATGTTTTTTTATTAAACTGGTTTCCCGTTTTCTGTTGTGAAAATCATTTTCCTGTAATGACTGGACGTAATGATTGCGATGACTTGGCAACATCACGCGCCCTTGCTCTTGGTACTACTTCGAGGGCGTCTCTTTGTCGAAAGTTTCTTCATTTCATGGTTGACCACGAAGGCGCATAGTCGCTCATCGACCTTGTGCGACGACCGCTGAATTCTCTCATCTGGAAGTAAGTCAGCAGTGGATCCAGCGGGAATGAGATAATGTATACTTACAGAATTCCCTCTTAGCATCCATCATATCCTGGGAGACCTGACGGAGCTTGGCGCTGTGTCGTGCATGAGAAGGGTAGTCCTTGAGCCAATCCATAGACATTTCCATTCTCTTGGGAGTCTTGAATTGGCAATGGTAAAACATAGCAATCAAAGGGAAGAAGCTGTTGTATAGGTTCTCAAAGGCGCCAACTGACATTCGTTAGTGACCATTTTGGAACCCTGTTTCGGAATGCCTTACTGGTATTTTGATCTTTCTGAGCACTGGGATTTCGAGAGAAATACCCATCGTGGGCAATGATCAAGTCTCTGTACATCAGCATGAGCTGCCACAAGCTTGCCCACACTGCCATCTTCTCTTGTGCTTTGAGAGAATCTTGTTGAGCCAAGACATCCTCAAGCAGCTTGAGGATATCATGCTCGTGGGACACAAGTGCGCTCCATGCAATGCGTCTCAACTCAGCCTGGACAGTAAAGGGAACTTGAGAGATCTTATTGGACGAGCTACAGCAGGTGAAGCGTGGAGCTTTCCAGATCCTGAAGAAGCAGTTCATAGTGTGAACTTTGGAGACAAGGTTGTGCTACCCACATGTTAGTCATACTGCAGAGTGCAAGGGCGAGCAAGGATGGGTTGCGAGTGTTACCTTTGGAAGTCCCTGACCCTCTTCATAATATGAGAGCAAAAAGTTTTGCACTACATGTTCGAATCTGGAGCTACGTTCGCGTCTGATTTGGGCCTCGACCCAACGCTGGAGCTCGACATGGCTGGGGAATCTGTCGCGCTCAAAAGCAGCATTCCTTGGGCTCTCATCAACACCGTACTTGGAATGATATGCTTGGACAGATGCACGAAGATAAGGAGACTCTGCATCGCGAGTAAAGTAGATGAGGATGTCTTTGGGTTTGGCGGTGGGAAAACGAGGCTCGTTATCGACCACACGCCTCTCCTCGGCAGGGTCGGGGGACCAAACATCTGGAAGCGATATGTCTCAGTATACATGTCTCACATGGGATGGGGGATATTGGGGAACCAGGGGGGTTGTTCGACATACCGGCTATGCGACGAATCACAGGCGGAGCAACCGCAGGGGTCCTACGGGTACAGACCAGGTGTGAGTGGTCTGGGAACGCCTTACGGCAAAAGGGACAGACGCCACAGTCTTGACACTGGGGATTGGCTCAGTTTATGCTTCATAGGGACAACGACCTTGTATAGGCATTGGATGGTTATCTTACGCGAGTCTTGGAGATACGGCACGGCAGACATGCTCCACTCTTGCGAACGTCGGCTGTCTGGTCAGGATCAGAGAGGTGCCTGGACCTCTTCTCCACAGATCGCTGACGCTTGACACCAGAGGTCGACGTAGGGGGGGAGTATGTCTTGCTGCTGTGGCTTGAGCGGCGAGAGGACGACTCGTGGACATGAACCTGAGGCGGGTATCCATATCCCCTTGGGGCATGCTTGCTGGGGACGGCCTGAGGGTAGGTCCATTCATCATCCTGGGCCCTAACCTCTCGAAGACTGTGTCGAGGACGTCGACGAGGATCGTCTACGCCTTCAAGAGAGAAAGAGCCTGAAGGAGACGAGGGAGACGAGGGAGAGGTACTATCACCTCTGACGAGTCCCGGTGGGGTCTGACCCATGGACTCGGATGTGGTGATCCCATCGTCCGGGTTCAGGCCAGGGGTCATTTTTGGGTACCTGGCCTCGTCTCTCCCAAGTGAGAGGTGATCAAAAAAGTATGGGATGTCAACGATGAACGGGGAAGAGTCCCGGTGGGTTGAGCGAAGGGGGCTAGAAGCTGCTAAGTGCTCCTGGGTATGAGTGGAATCAGAGTAGAGCTCGTAGTCAAAGAATTTATCGAAGAGTGCCTCGTACTCCAGCCCCGCGAGGGTGGAAACACGCGGGCTTTCTTGACCTATCTGGGACAAGTCCCTGGGCCAAAAAGCAGCAGAAGCACCTCCTTTATCCATCTTGAGAACTGCAATGTAATGTACTGTATTCGGTGTAAGTCACGAGGAGGTATCTTGGTGGAACCTTGATCGCATGCGCTGGGCGAATTGAAGCACGCAGCAAATACTTGTCAGAAGACGATAAGGTGAAAAGTTCCAATGTGCCTGATGCTTGCGTGCAAGATTCGAGCGATTCAGAGACACGTCCTGGCACCAGAGAGTTATAATTCGGCCTCAAAGGAGGCTCATGGTGGACTTGCTCACTTACACCATCACTCCTCATGAACAAATCGGTAAAAACCAGGGTATTGATTGGCTGGATCTCTTGAAAGACCCATCTTTTTGCAAGCCATTGACCAATGAAAGACCCTGGTCTCACCGAAAAACGACCTCTTGAATTGAGTCTGGGTCAACGCTACGAGTTGCTAGCAGGCCCAGATCACGGGCATAGTGTCTACCAATATGTTTGTGGGAGGAGAGAGGCGAAAACTTTATCGATAGGGAAGTTGTGAGTCAGGAAGAAGCTAGTATTGTTGGGTCAATTCGTTGTTGAGCTACCAAAAACCCCGGTGATGCTTTCTTTGGTGTTTACGCACGTCTGGTCGAAAAGGTACGATATGTTTAAATTTGAGGCTGTTGATTAGCTTGTTTCACCTGTTAAGATATCGGGATTAGTCAAATAGAGTTTCGACTGTCACTCCAGTATCTAGTTTTCTTTGTTGTCCTATTAAAGGTGACCCTGGGAGGTCGTCTCACATAAACTCTTCAGACGTTAGATGTCGTTCACTAGAACACAGATATCAATCAATTGTACAGCCTTTCTTTATAATCAAAACCATCGCAAGAGTTGTCATGATAGATGAAACTTGATTTCTCTTGGCCTTTCCTTTTTGAGTGTCAGCACTTAATTTTGTCGATGTTGCTAACTTGGAGTGTCCTTAGTTCGTCCAGATTCGAGGTGGGACGTGCTGGCGTATAGACAGGGGTGTAATGTAAGGGCAATATCAAACGTACCTGTTCGTCATTGTCAGCCCAGGAGTGTTGGTGGAAGGAAAGAAGGAAGGGGATATCATATCACCGAGAAACGCATTGAGGTACACTCAAGTCTTGCAGTTCATTCTATATTAAAGGTTTGGTTTCAATGGCGTTCATGTCTTTTATAGTCGTCACATCGAAGCACGAGCAGCATCTTGGGAAACGACTGAGAAAGTTAAATTTACTTAAATCTCAAATTTAATTCTGCTAAACATTAAAAATCGTCTTTATTGTGAAAGGCTTCTTGTCAACCAAAATTAAATTCAAGTTAATAAGCACTCAGTGTCGCCGTCCCGATTGTGGGGCCGAAAGATAGCTCCGGCCGTTTTTAAATTTAAACATCGACGCCGACTCGCTTAAATGTTGAAACAAAGGAACGACCCGCCACCACGCCTTCCTTCTTGAGCAGCGACTAGCGAATCAGAGACAAGAAAGTCATGTGCTCCTGCTTTAATGCGAGACATGCAGCAGAGCAGAACAGAACACGTGAAAGGAAAGACATCGATGATGTTTTGCTTAGGTACCTAGGTACCTTATTTGATGAAGAAATGTTAAAACAGTTCGACATGGTGATCCGAGGTACTACTGATGAGGTGATGAACTGAGGTTGGCTACTTTTCTTGGGCGACTTTGCCCAATGGAACACAATCCTTACAAGTTTCACTACTATTGGTTTCGTTTGGTGGTGTATTTGGATAGTAGGTCATTTCTTTCTGTCACCCACTAGGCGACAAACCTCTCTGCGATGTTAGTTTCCTCATTGTCAACTTGTCGTTGTTTGGCGTCCACAAGGGCAGAATGCACTTCGCCTTCACGTGGACAAAGACGCGTGATATTGAGGGCACTGTTCAGCTATTCCTCAGCAATTCCCTAGTTGCTGGAGGGTTGAGATAGTCACCTGCAAAACGTTTCAATCCCAACATTGTTGTTCATGATGAAGACTTGGGATCGAGTTCTGAGCTGTTACAAATCTCATCGATCTACTTAGTTTTATGAGGTAATGCGAATAGTTAGGGACTCGGTCGACCCCCGTGTTTCAAGTATTTGTCGTGCTTGTTTGGTAAAACTTCACCATGCCAACACTTGTTGTCTTTGTCGGGCGGGCTGGGCTTGGGCGCTCAGTAGACATTGACATCAGTATCGGGCTTGGTGATACGAGACACGATGTTCTCATAGGTAGCTTACAAATTCTTCAGGGAACTTGATAGCTACGAGATAGGAAGCATTGTCTTTATTCTTGATGACGCGGGAGTTGAACCGGACGCTCTCTCGAATCTCCCATGTAGTTTGAATGACTGGGAAGATATCTTGGACTGTTGACCGAACGATACAAGTCTTCAGATCGTTGACGTCGTCGAACCGGTACAAGGTGGGATACTGTTCTTCGCGCGGGATTGGCTCGTGTTCGAGAACCCATCGCTTAGCGTCCCACTCGTTCCTGGATATCAATCAGTATCAATTAGGCAAAGCCGGGCCTCCAGTCCGTACAGAAAGGCTGCTCGCAAAAGACCTTCCGGAGCCGTAGGCGACGGATTGGGTTGTCCTCCGCTTGAGAAGCCCCCCGGTAGGGTCCCTGAAGGGCCACCGGAGGGTATCAATCAAATTCCCCGTACGAAGATTGAAGAAAACTGCCCTTCTAAGAAACCTAGCAGGAGACCTAGAAGGAAGACCTGTGCCCAGGCCGAGGCTTTGCCTATGCCTAGGATGAAGGAGCCAGCACCAGGGTCTTGTTTATTATTATAATGGAGGCACAGTGACTCACTTGCTGCCATATGGAAAATCCAGGCTGTTGGGGTGTGGGATTAGGTCATCCTCGAAGGATTTCCCAGTCATGACTCTCAAGAAGCATCCAACACCATCCGCAGATGCGCACTTTGGGTACTAAAGGGCGAAACCGTAATCGGTGGTGAGGCTTTAGGTCTCCCCAAGATCTTGCCGAAAACCGATTTTCGTATTCATTCCCTGCAGTACGGCAAGCACTATGTCGCTGTTGTGAGGCGTTTTCCTCTTGGAGAAAATGCGAGTTCGGCTGTGTTCAACGCCGATCCGATGGTGCGGTGACCAAAGAGTTCGTCAAAGGAAGCCTTAGAGAAGGCACACAAGCTTGGTGACGAGCACTATCTCATGATTATGGGAAAGGAAGGTGCCAGTGAGACGACATGTACTAGGTATGTTCACTTGCATTCTGATGACGGGCCTCGTATCATTGCGATACTTTGGTTCTTGAAGACGAGGTGGAAGTCATGCTCTTTGATGATCTGGTGAAGATTCAGACTAGTAGAGCCGATTTTCCCACCTTTGTTGATAATGTTATCAACATCAGTGTCAGTTGATAGGCAAGCACTGGGGTACCCAAATAAGGCTGCAAGCAGTTAGAGAGTCGCGCAATATGATATGACGTATATAGAGCACCCACTGAAACGAAGCTCGTCAATGATGGTGAATGTGAGAGTAGGAAGTTACGTGCGTGGTTTGGGGGAGAAGAGAAGTGAGACCTAAGCTTAGGCAGGCGACAGAAAACAAACAACCTGAGTGCGGGGTCCAAGGCAGCATTAGGTAGGTACCTAGGGTGTTGAAATTATGTAGCCTGGGTATACAATGCAAGATGAGATGGATGGGCAGGTACCTAGAGATTTGCCTAGTACTTCGTAGGGTGGGTTGCGATCGAAAAGGGACTACACGGGACGTGACTTAATCAAACACCGCCGTGATTTCCCACTACAATATGATCTAGTCAGTATCTCACAAGGGGGGATAGTATAACTCACGCATTTCAATGTTTCCCCTTTCACTCTTTGTTCTTACCACGCACTTTAGCACTAAACCAGGAGTGCATGTTTTTAGCAGTTTATTGGCACTGGCTACGGGGAGTTGCCTTTAGGGGCAGGACCAGCGGCAAGTACTTCCTGGGGAGCATCATTTGGCTGCCTAATTCATCCGCCTCCTCTCAAATTTTATGCACAGCACTGGCCCTACTTACTCCTTTTCTTCATATATTCTTCCTCAACCTACACCAGGCACCCGGCATCGACATCGCCACCACCGGCACTCGGGCCACTCCTTGCCAGGCCTCCTGTCACGACCATGGCGGTAATAGATGGGATTCCTCACGTCACCGCTCGGGTTCTAATCGCCGGAGAGTTAGCGACTGAATATGAAGTCCCAGGTGATTTCGAAATGACCAATCCTAGCACGGAAGAAGACACAACACCGAGTTCGCTATAGAACTGACAGCGTCTTCTGGCCTCGAGTTTCCCAGGCAGAACGACACCCTCTGCATGTATGTCTACATTGATGGAGTATTGATGAACAGCATGGCCATGTACAAGTACGAATTACGCAACAGTGCCCAGGTCACTCGAACCATTTCAGACGCGAGGTGTACTAAAGACAAAAGAATCGCAGAGATCAGGAAGTTTGCATTTGCTCCTATCACAAAAAGCATGCCAAGATGAGCACGCCTTGGAGGCTCTACTGACAGCAGAGACATATCATTCCACATCCAAATGGTAAAGTCAAGTACACGTCCACGACTCACGTGAGGAGCCTAAGCAGTCTGACGGTTTGGTCTCTGAGATTCCAATTGTGCCTGGGGAAAGAGATGGACCGGGGAATAGGAATTTCTGGGACAGCTATGACATGTTCAGCTCAAGTGATAAGCTATATGAGGGCTCGGGGCCTCATAACACCCGAAGACTGCCGGTGCAGCTCTTCCTTAGCTCCAGTATCATGAGATGTCCTTGTGAGATATTAGACGAAGGAGACTCACTCATTACCGCTGGACCGGGCTGGGTTACTGCCCAAAACGTGGGTGTCGGGAATAGTAACCCAGCTCATCGCGTGGCAATCAGCTCCCATTAACCAGTGCCCTGCCCTGCTGATGTCCATTGCGGCAGCAAAAAGTCTGGGGTCAATACAGATCTACAGCACTTGCAGTGAGTAGACATCGTCTGACACATCTAACCACACACCCAAAGCTCACAAGAACGGAGCCGTGTCCGCCCCAGATTGAATCGGTCCCTAGTCGGGGATGAGGAGAAACACTTGCGGCCCCGGATGTGGGGTAACCGCATGTGCATTGAGAGGCCTGAACAGCCGTAGCAGTCATCATTAATCTAGCGGGGTAAAGAAGCAAAAACTGGGGTCGCGAACCCGTAGTCTAACTCCAGATGCCGTAATGTTGAAGGGTGCGGACCAGTGAGCTTGGGTGATGTCTTGCTGGAATGGGGGCTTGTAACAGGACGACGTCCGAGGATCTCCAATCTCAACAATTGCGGCTCCAGGGTCTTGTGTGGAGTGCATGACCTGTCATGTTGCTTTATCTGAACTGCGGTCGGGACATGTATGCAGAGGGATGAGGCTGAGTGGTCGGTTGAAGCTAGCGGCTCTCGAACAAGAGAGACTGTTGGGAGGGTTAATATTGTCTTGCTTAGGGACGAACAAAAGCGCCGGTTCGAATGTTGAGAAAAGTCACTATCTTTCTCGTGCCCAGTTTGTAGGCCCGATGATGGTCACCTAGGTTCGGGTACCTTAATCTTGAGGATAGACTATTTAGCCCCACGATGGGTATGCCTGAGCTAAGACTTTTGCTTGGGCACTAGACTTGGGTAGCCTATTTGGAATGGCAGATCAATTTTAGAATCGACAAAAACCCATGTGGTCATGCATCAACGCTTTGATGTGGAAAAGGATGGGAAGAGGAGGTCTGTTGATAATGCCTGTTGTTGAACACCAGCACTGATATGAGGCGCATCGTGCCATAACGATGGAAATGATTGGTCAGATCGGATCTCTAATACGACTCGGTCAAGTGCCTGAGCTTGAGCTTTGATGTTGGTTCGGCCTGAGCAAAAGAGTCTAGAGAGTCTGGGGGATGTTCAAAAGATTGAAGTCGCGGGGTGTGAGTGTGAGTGGGGCCGTCCCCGCCTTTGCCGGCGAGACGGAGACGGAGACGCAGCGGAGCCGCAATTGCTTTCACTCTCTCTTCCCAGCTCCTCCTTCCCCTCTCAGGTAAGGCCTCAAAATAAAGACAGGGCAGGACAAAGCAAGTCTGCGGGTCCGCGAAGTCAAAGACAGAACGAGGCTTAACTTCTTTTTGACTTTTCAACGTTTGTTCGGTCATAGGGAACGTCACGGGGGGCGGGGAAACTATGCAGAAATAGGAATATTAGCAGGAGTATCGTATGGACTGGACGACTGCACTCACTCCCAGACTAGGGTGAACGGCTCTTCCCCAGGATTTTGGAGAGCCGCTCACTTTGCCCGAAGGTCAGGTTAGAAGGGACAATCCGGGTCGGTATGTACGTGCTGTAGGTAATAAGTTAGACGCCTCCTTTAGCAGGGCCATTGCATGCGGGGTCAAGTCACTGCAGTTGAATGGGATGCTCGCTATCCTTTACGCCGAAGACCCTCTTTCTGTTGGTCTCATAGCAACCATCAGTTGCTGCAGAAAGCTATTGTGGATGCGCTGTACCTGAAATTAAAAAAAATAATCTCAATAATATTGATAATAGCTGTGGAGGCAATAAGATATGCTAGTTGATGAATTTTAATGTACGAGAAAGGAAAGTATGATGTATCTGTTTGACGGCAGATGTGAAGATCTTAATTGCCCCACTAAGTGAGTGTACAGTACATACTAGAGACTGGGTTTGAATGACTCTGACGCTGTACTTTGTGCCACTAGAGAATGGACAGCTTTCAAATAAATTGTATCAGCGTAGCTACCAGGAGAAATCAACCTAGACCATCAAGGTACTGACTGTACTGCGCCGTTTTGTCCCTCTCATATGCGGCTGTAACTTTCCTTGGAGGTGGTCAAAAAGCGGTTCCGAAGGAACCTATGAACCGAACAATAATCAGGACCTCACTCATTCGACATGACCGGGAAACTGATACCCCATGTTGGTAGTCTAAATTATCGAATGATTTCCCCAGACCGAGCAAGCATTTAACTGCGCTATAGATATCGCGTGGCTATGCAGATTGCATGTAGAGAGAGAGTGGCCAATTACCCCAGACACCATCACAACCACCAAAATGGACAAAAGGAACATGTATTGATTGCATAGCATCACTATGTCGACCAGAATGCGCTAGCGATGGGATTGGTCGCCCTTCAACCCGAAGAAGGGTTCGGGATAATAATGTATGGTTCGATCACGATGTGGCTGCGGTTCGCTGTACAGTAGAATGTCGTTGATTTTAATTAGTTGGGCCCTGCCCAGTAGGTAGGCATGTATTCATTAGAGTCGATCAGCACCAACTGCACCGTAACTGTAACTGTAACTGGCTACGATGGACCTAAAAATTGCGGCATTCTGTTGATACGGCGGCATTATTAGCAAATAACACCGATCGTTTAGTCGTAGTTCAAGGATGAATTGTCCAAGCTTGGAGACTTTGATGTTCCATTGCCGCTTATGCATTACTAGTCTACAGATTGCAGTACTACATACAACAACGAGCAGTATGTCCTTGCCTAGAGTGCCTGGGATTGTCGGCTCCGGGGTTCTGCATGCATCATTGATAGCTTGATTTGTCAGAGATGAACCTAGCTATGTACAATCCAGAGCTCTTTGTATCCTAGGTAGGTACGCAATTACAGTGTACAGCGCCCTGCATTTGGAGCACTGTATCTGGCTCTCTATCTCTTCAGTAAAGACAGATATTCATTCATGAATACTGGAGTTCCACCAAAAGCTTTGACGTCTTCTACTCAACAAGCTATTTGCTGACGCATGAGTCGAGTAAAGCTTGGACACGTCTCGAAGGGACCCTTTAAAAAGCTCTGACAATTTCGTAATTCTCAAAATTCGCACTTTTTTTTATGTACTACGATTTACTGTTAAGCTTGACCTTTTTAGTAGGAGATCCCCTCCTTGGAACTCCATCAACGTACATCCCCTTGTGGTGCCTATCCATTGGCCACTGGTGTGTTCGGTTGTGGGGTAAGCTTTCAAGGTCTGGTGACGGGCTTCAGGTCTTTGCTTTGGTATCGGCTCTTTTGATTTGTAGATTTACCAGATCTCTTATCCACTTTGGCGGGGGAAAAAAGATGGTTGTGGAATCAAAGGGTAGGTAGCTACCGGGTTCTATGAACAGAATTAGAAGCTAGATCCGTCAAGTTACAGCAAAGCAAACCAACCAACAGAGATAGGAGAAAAAGCCAGGTGGTAGGTTGGATTTGGAATGATAACGGTGGCAGCTCGTTGAAGAAGTGCCAGATTGGTTTTTGCTTTTTATCGGTATGTACATATGTAATGTACAAGTAACCGCATCTACCTATATCCCTGTACTGCCCCGCGCTTCGGTCCATTTCAGTGTCTGGGATCAGACAGTTCTGTCTATCACTATCTCAACGTTGGGGTTGTACCGGCTTAGAGGAGGAAGCTGTTGCCATTGAGCCGTTCCGAACCTAGATATTCTACTGTAGACACAGCTCCAAAAGCCGAGACAGTTACGTGACGTTTCGACTACTAACCATATCCGTTGGTGCAGCAGCCATATGTACCTACTCTACTCTTGTTCCACCTCCGCCACTACGGCAGCCCAATAATTACAGTACAGTGCTCCGCAAAGGTCCTCTCTTCGGGGGACCCATTCTTTCTTCCGGATGCCGTCCGTCCGCTCACGCCGCTCTACTCTTGTCGCCGCCGCCGCACATCTGAACGACCTGTGAGAGGTTATCCGTTCAATTGAATGGACCACAACCCACATGGTCCCCTAGAAAAACAAGCTACAACTGTACGTACCTCCCTGTACCTTGCTTCACATTGCAACTAAAAGCACCTTGAGACGTGTGAGGCGAGGCTGTTGCGGGGAAAGTTGGCGTCACCAAACACTCCCACCCCTCTCCCCTCCACCACACCACCTCCACCGAGGTTCACGCATCACACACCCCCTTCACTACTGTAGTGCTTCCATTCTCCCACCCAAAAACCGAAAAACCCCGCGTCGTTCTCAAGAATAAATACTCTGCTTCCCGTCGTCGATATTTCCAATTCTCTCCTCCAGATCATCTCTCTCATCCACAACTCTCATATTCTCTTTCATATAAATCTCCTCACCTTTGATACCCCCAATACCCCCCTCTCTCTATACTATATAACATATTATACACAATGGCTCTCACCGTCGAGCTGTCCACCCCCATTACTGGTACCTACCAGCAGCCCATTGGCCTGTAAGCTACCACCCTGAGTGACCTAATCAAGAATCTCTCAGAAATGCTAACACATATACCAGCTTCATCGACGGCAAGTGGGTTGAGGGTGTCGACAAGGGAAAGTTCGAGGTTATCAACCCCTCCACCGAGGAGGTCATCACCTCCGTCTGTGAGGGTACCGAGAAGGATATCGACCTGGCTGTCACTGCTGCCCGCAAGGCCTTCGACGGCGAGTGGAGGAAGACTGCGCCCCAGACCCGAGGCAACCTCCTCCTCAAGCTTGCCGACCTCGCCGAGAAGAACCTCGACCTCCTCGCCGCTGTTGAGTCTCTCGACAACGGAAAGTCCATCACCAACGCCCGTGGCGATGTCGGTGCCGTTGTTGGCTGCCTCCGATACTACGGTGGTTGGGCCGACAAGATCGAGGGCAAGACAATTGATATTGCTCCCGATATGTTCCACTACACCCGATCCGAGCCTGTAAGTCATAACGCATAAAGACATGTAAAATCCCACATACTGACATGCATTCATAGATCGGTGTCTGCGGCCAGATTATCCCCTGGAACTTCCCCCTTCTCATGCTGGCATGGAAGATCGGACCTGCTCTGGCCACTGGTAACACTGTCGTCATGAAGACTGCTGAGCAGACTCCCCTCTCCGCTCTCGTCTTCACCCAGTTCATCGAGCAGGCTGGTTTCCCTGCCGGTGTCTTCAACCTTGTCTCTGGTTACGGCAAGACTGCTGGTGCCGCCCTCTCCTCCCACATGGACGTTGACAAGATCGCCTTCACTGGCTCCACTGTCATCGGCCGACAGATCATGAAGGCTGCTGCTTCTTCCAACCTCAAGAAGGTCACCCTCGAGCTTGGTGGCAAGTCCCCCAACATCGTCTTCGAGGATGCCGACATCGAGGAGGCCATCAACTGGGTCAACTTTGGTATCTACTACAACCACGGCCAGTGCTGCTGTGCCGGTACCCGTATCTTCGTCCAGGAGTCCATCTACGACAAGTTCCTCGCTGCCTTCAAGAAGCGAGCTGAGGAGAACAAGGTCGGTGACCCATTCAACGAGGAGACCTTCCAGGGTCCCCAGGTCTCCCAGCTCCAGTACGACCGTATCATGGGTTACATCAAGGCTGGTAAGGACGAGGGTGCCACCGTCGAGATCGGTGGTGAGCGCCTCGGTGACAAGGGTTACTTCATCAAGCCCACCATCTTCTCCAACGTCCGCCCCGACATGAAGATCATGCAGGAGGAGATTTTCGGTCCCGTCTGCGCTATTTCCAAGTTCAAGGACGAATCCGAGGTCATCGACCTTGCCCACGACACCGCTTACGGTCTCGCTGCCGCCGTCCACACCAAGAACCTCAACACCGCCATCCGCGTTTCCAACGCTCTCAAGGCCGGTACAGTCTGGGTCAACTGCTATAACATGCTTCATCACCAGCTTCCTTTCGGAGGTTACAAAGAGAGCGGAATTGGTCGAGAGCTCGGCGAGGCAGCCCTCGCCAACTACACACAGAACAAGTCGGTTGCCATCAAGCTGTACTAAGCATAGCAAAGCGAATTGGGACTTTTCGAAGGAAATATGGGCGGCGTTGTAACTGCATGATCAATTTGTATATGATTCCACTTTAGTTCTACGTATTTGATGAAGAAATGTTAAAGAAATCGTCAAAAACAGTCCGATATCATGATCTGTGAGGTTGGTGTTTTGGTGTTTTGGTTCTCTTACCCGTTTGGGAAATAAACCTGCGGGTAATCCCTTCGGGCCACGATAACGATAAGCTAATTCCCTACACGGCAGAGGAAGGAGCAGTTACCATAAAACAATTTGTTTCACTGACATTAATCTGATGCTGTCTTCCATGGATCATTGTCGAGTTGTGTCGTCACATCACTCTGGCGCGGAGACGAGACCAACGGGCGACAATACCCCGACGTCCCCCACTCGGTGTAATTACTACCGAGAAGTATCTTCGAGTGCCGCAAGATCACGCCCGATGAGTCATGCGTCATTACACCGTTAAAGACTGCGGACACGAACCGTGTCTCCGTTGACGGTAGCCATTCCTTTCGGTTGTTCGGGGCACCGCAAACTGGGTAATTGCGATAAATGGCATTCCCATTCGTTTGAAGTAGCTGGCGTTCGGGTCTCAACTAAAGAGATATACGGCCTGTCACAGAGGTTGAGGATTCTTCGTTGCTTTTGATATTTATGACACGTACGGGAAATATAGTCTATTTGGGTTGGGAGCCAGATCAGAATCGAAGATATCTCAGATTTGGCTCTAATACCAGTGTTCTTGAGAACAAGGTATAGTTTCTGTCTTTGGATAATCTTGTATGAAACATATCAGTACAGTCGGTTTTTCCACCTCTATTAATAATATTATCGACAGCTGAGAATATATTGATAGTCAAGGTTGAGGACGCCTGATAACATAAAGGCCACCAGAAACGCAATGCAAATAAATATAGGACATGTCGATATTGCTTACGTCTCGCTATCCCATAATTGTCATGATATTCTGTGCATGAGCGATCGATACAGTTAGCACAAACTGGCTATAGCGTGTTTCCGGGGTAGAGCTTGATCCGATACTCGGCCTTGAGACAATCCTCAATCTGCAACCCATCACACCGTCGTCCTCTTAAACCGCTTCAGCTCACCACCTGCCGGTTTCTGGCGGCCACTAAGCTTGAATGGCATGAACGTCTTCAATCCCTTAGATAGGTTGAGGCGGGCAGTTCAGTCTGGTAAGAGGGACTCGTCGCTGGATCCCATCACCTTCCAGTATGGTAACTCCGGGTCCTGAGTATGGCGCATGAAGAGCGCTTTGGTTCGTTGCGGCTCACGGGATGAGGTTTCCTTAATTGTGTGGGCAGGAGGGATCAAGTTGCGTCTCCCTGGCGAGAATGATGAAATCCTTTCGCTGAAGGATTTTAGGGCAAAGCATTTAGGCTAACTTATTGCGCAGTGATTTTTAAGGGGTGGTTGTAAAAGTATAAAGGATGATTGTTTAAAAGAATAATAAAGCGAATACTTTCTACAGTAATAATAGATTACAGTACCTAGGTACTTAGTATAAGTACCTGGTTATGCTACTACTACAAAAAGTAAGAGGAACTCGACCGTAGGCTCCCCAATCAGAAACGAGAAGCCCACAAGACAAACAGCTTCCTTCCCCAACGCTGCTCATATCAAGGTTGCATCTCACAGCAGGTCTTTGGTTCTCGAAAACAGTACGGTGAACATCTGCGGTCATCTCATCAAGCTCGAGCTGATATAGATCTATACGCCGTGGACAACCCAGAGCCGCTTGATCCCACGACACCACTGAGGACCAGGGCCAAACTGTACAAGCCACAGAAATGCACTTACCCTGGTTGTTCCAGTGATGCGACTTTCGGCGAGCGTCATAAACTCGCAGCCCACCTGAATAAAAGCCATGGCGTGTGGAAAGATGAGGATATTAAATTGTTTATTCAGTCCGCTGTGAACAACTTCAGCGGCATCGAGCCTCCCCCAGCTCGGCCATCAACTCCCCAGAATCTTGAAGAAGAAGAAGATGATGAAAGTGATGAGGATATCACTGGCGTAGACTTACTCCTCCCTCCCCTCCCTCCTCCCTCTCTTGTCATACATAGCGATTACGTTGAACGCTTACTCAAGACCCCTGTTGTTGACGACTCAACCCGCCCCCACAAGCTGCTCATGCACGAGTGCATGGTTGATCTCTTCATGGGCTATGGATTTGGCAGCGCTATCAATCCAGCCGTCGTCAACACTGTCAAACAATGGAGTGCTAGCGAGAAAGATACCAGCATCGAGGATATCACCGCTCGTCTTGCACATGTCGGCCTCGATGAACATGGAGCTCCTTTCTGTTCTACCGACTTGCACATCCCAATTCTCTCGAGCAATATCAACAAGACTGCAAAGCTGATGTCAAAGCAACTTTCTCTTTCGTCTGCACTTCCTACAGTGCGAAATACGAGAATCAGGCCGCACTTGACGTGCACGTCAAAGATTGCACCTGGCAGCCACGCCGTTGTCCTTGGCCGGAATGTAGCGACACGACGACTTTCCAAAACAGGGCCGACCTCAGACGCAATCGCTTAAGGTAAACGCTTGGTTTAAGCAGGTAGAGCCTACAAAGAGCAATCGCAAGCCCAACATTCAATCTACCGACAAAGACCAGGCTGGTGAGTCAGAGAGTGCTACTGCAGAAGCGGAAGCCGCGGAGGACGTTCCCCAGCACTGCCTCTAATATTTAGGATATAAAAATAAACTGCCTAAAGGTCTGACCTAAATAGCGTAAACTGACTCATTTATTTTGTCTCTTATGGTCCTGGCGGCCAACTTTTCTGATACCCTGATGCCGCATTATGGCTTATAGCCCCCAAATCATGCAAGATCAACCGCAAAGCTTTCTCAACCGTCTGACCCTCGGTCAACTCAAATGTATGCAGAAAGGAAGGGGGTAGGAAGGACAGTTCATATGTTTGCCGTTACAGGGGGTTAGTCTAGATAGTCACATTAATAAAACTAAATGTTGACGTGGTCTGTCACATTGATCTGATGAAACATCTCATCCTCGTCGCCGAAATATTTGCCCAACGTGACATCGTATTTATCCAGGTTCTCGCAGATGCGTTTGACATAACGAATCATCATGTCTACATCCATTTCATCAGGATGATCGACGCCTTTCTTCATGTTTAGGGAAAACTCCCGTAGACGCATTATGGAGTCGAACCAGTAGGTCTCGAGGCCTCTGGCATAGTATCGAACAACATTGAGCAAGGATAGTATCTGCTGGTTCGACGCGATCTCTAGCGAATGAGTATGTCTGGAGGCCCTGGGGCTCTTGAACATCCATGTCAGGGTCATCCTCAGTGCTGCGCTGAGCTCATACCTTGATTGCACGGCAAGCGCAAGCAACAATGATGCTGTTGTGGCGCCTGACGCTCTGCAGCTCGTGATGATCGCAGTTGACAATAGCTCGGTGGCGTACTTCTGCTCGCTCAAGACCTAGTGTGAACGAGATTATATCATGGGCGACCCCGGCATCTTACGGTCTTTCCAGGTGAAAGTAACCCCGTCCGTTTCGTAGTCAAGGGTGACACCACATTAGACAGGCTGTTCAGCGAGGCATCCTGGATTCTGAGCCGGATTGGCTTTCCGAGCTTGTATCTTACTGGGAGGAGCATTGCCTTCGTGTACTCCAACTTCGATGCTTGTTTCAAAGGTCGAGAAGGTCCTGTAGTTCTACAGCTACATGCGATAGAGTTGGCGATTGCTAGTTTATCCAGGGCATGAAGGAATCAAATACCTGATAGGTGGTCAGCGTCATGGGGAAATTCAGAAAAGCTTCCAATGAATACATTGGTTCGTACGAGAAACAAAGGCACCAATCTTTTAAGGTCATTGTGGCGGCAAGCATGATTTTGTTGGCACTAAGACTTGTTCGGGAGCATAGGAGGATTAGTTAACTATACCAACTTTACAAATACATAAACTTTCAAGGCATCTCTATCCATCTAGGAGATAAGATGAAGCTCAGAAATAGAGACATCGAGAGTATCGAGGGTTGGTTGGATACGACTGAGCCTTTGATCATGTTCGAATAAATGACCTCCGATTGCAATCAACTTGTCGTGCGCAGACCATCGGAAAAGTTGGCCGCTCGAGGCATGAGAGACGAATCAGTAAGCCAGTTTAGTGTATTTAGGCCATAGCCTTAGTTCATTTATTTTTGTATCCTAAAGCTTGGAGGTTAGTTCACCTTCGGCAGTCAAGGCGAGATAGATAAGTGCTCTACTTTCACTCAAACACTATACATCTTCTTAATGGGAAAATAGCAGTAGTCGCGTTAGGTATATAAAGACCAGCACCTGCTCTATTACTGATGCTAGCTAATAATTTTTATAGCGCTTTTTAATTTATGTAATGCGCTTAAGATCACAGTTCTTATAGATACAAATCGCGATAGCAAGGTCAATGATAATGATATCAATGGCAAATCCACGTAGACAAACGACTAAGGCGCGTTAATAGTTCCCAATATTGGCGATACTGGTCGCCGGTGCGCCAAGAAATGGGGCCAACAGTGTTGATGTCGCCAATGACAAAAAGAGCTCCAACGTGGCGGGTGATTCCAACACAGATACGGTTCTTGTTTGCAACAAACCGCGGGCCGGTCGCCTGGTTAACGCCCAACACAAAGATAACTACATATCCCTCGCGACCTTGAAAGGAGTCGGTTGTGTTGATGCTGATAAGATCAAGGGCAGGTGTGCCAAGTTCCTTGACCTTCTGGATCTCCTGGAGGCACTCCAGGTTGCCACGGTACGGGGTAATGATGACGATGTCATTGGCGGAGACCTTGTCATCCTCCATCAAGCCGATAGCAATGTCGAAAGCCTTCTCGCATTGCGCTGTGTTAAACAGCGACATGTTTTCGTTCGTGTCGTACTTGCCAGGGTAGTGAATGAAGATCGGGTAGAGGTGGTTCTGCGGGGACGCTTTGATGTCCCCGAATTTGCTCAGGGCCCAGGCCTCAATCAATCGGCCGCGGGCTTGACTCTGATGGCCAACTCGTGACGCAGGGCCATACGCAAAACCCTGAACGTCTGGATAGATCAACTCACGTGCCATGTCGAACTGTCCGGCAGCGATTCGAAGCTGCTCACTTAGAACGAAGCAAGCTGCACCGGTTCGCTTGAAGTAATCGAGGACTGAAACACGGCCAAAGTTCGAAAAGGCATTCATATAATCATCGCCTCGCTTCTGGACCGTAAGCATCACAGTTGGTGGAAGCTGGCGTTCATCACCTGCAATGATCGTCGGACATAGGTATTGACCAATTACCATACAACTCTCAGAGAGAGGCATGGCACCCCCCTCGTCAATCATAACCGCACGAGCCGCTTTGTGAGTTTTCTTGTACGGTTGACGGGTGGCAGCCATTGAGGTAGTGCATACTAGAGCGGCAGACTTGATGATGCATTCTTGGATGCCCATAATTTGGTCGATGATCTTATGTCGAAGTTCACCCGGAGTAATGGGAGCATCGGTAGTATCGGTAGCGTCATCGGTAGCGAGATCATCCTCACCGTCTGTGCCAGGAAGGGGAATATTGGCAGCATCGGTAGCATCGGTGATAGCTTCATCGGCAGCATCGGCAGCAACTTCATCGATATCGAGAATTGACTCATGCAGGATAAAGGCTCGGAGATCGGCATACTTGTCGTCGCCACTGAGCTCGTCGCGAAGTGCGAATAGTTCTTCATCGTCATCATCGTGAAGATCCCAGTCGCCAAACCGAATGACCTTCAAGAACCATTCTGCCAGAGACTGCGGCAGACTCCAGCGAACTTTGCTGTCTCGCTGTTTGTAACTGGCAGTCTGCGGGGTCCCGTTGTTCTTGATAATTTCGAAAGCAGCGGTAGCCTCGGTATACAAGTCGTAACCACGGACGACAAGTGGAATGGTACGGTGGAACTCTGGATGATCAGTGTGGAACTTCTGAGTGACTTTCATCCCAAGATTGTAAGTACGAACGGCAAAGTTCGTAGTGGCAATGTGCGTAGTTGCCATACCATAACTTTTCCCAAATCGTTTGATGTAGAGAAGTGTGGTGATGGATAAGGTCTGAGTTTTACCCGAGCCAGCAAAAACCAAGATTGCAACAAGACCTAGGAATGAAGTCTCGAGATAGGCCCGGAATCTCTCCTCGGTAGCAGGGCGAAGTTGCGCAAGGACAGTATCAACATATTTTCTCAGAATGGCGATCTCTGTGGAGCTTGTTCAAAAACGTCCTCTCGCATGATCCGACAGTGCACTGGTACATCAGCCTTGCAAGAGGGTCCTTGCTTCCAGCTTGATTTGCAGAATTGGGGAGTCTTAGTACAGTGTGTTGCCAGCTGACTATATTGATAGAAGAAAAGAAGTCAGCAAAATGCTCTGGCTCAGCATCGACGACACTTCCAGCGATAGGTTCCCGATCCTTATAAGCGTTTGAATGTGGATGGTTGATTGTAGATGCACTTTGATCAGCAATGATGGATGTCTGTGTGGATTGAAGAACCAGACAAGTTTCTAGGTAGGCTCTCTGCTCAGCTTACCAATCGCTAAAGTTGGCTCTGGGTGCCTTGTATGAAGCAACTGTCAGATCGCTGTGAGAGGATTTTAAGTTTGTTGGACTTGTCTAGACCACTACTGAACACCGCGAAGAGCATCAGAATCTCAAGTAGATATGACTTGCCCGATTCTGCAATGCCTGCAATGAAGTGTAGTCGAGCAACAGACTCTCTCATATCAGTGAGGTAATTTTTCATTGGCAAAGGCAGTGCGTTGAATATCGACTGATTGGACGCAGGGGTATCTTTATCCTCGACGACGTTTTTGATGCCAGGAAACTCCTCGATGAGATTGGCCTTCGCTGCCTCCTCTAGGTCAAATCGAAGAGTATAGCGATAGGCCCCCTAACTTGATGACTTGGGAGGATGCGACATGGAATCAGGTTCCGAGTAAATGTTTGATCATGCCAATGAGAGTTTCAGGGAGCTCATTGTCAGGGGGGCTGATCTTCCAAGTCATTGCTGGGAACTCCCTTAGTGCCTCGGCCGTGCCACATCTTGATGGCGCTGCGGGCGCAAGAAACGATGGGATTGTATATAGTGAGGTGTTGAATTGGTTCCCGTGAGACTTGAAAGATAGTTAGCCTCCGGATAGCATAAGAAACGAGTGTCTGAAGTGAGCTCACGAATTCTTCTACCTGAAGTAGAGGTTAGGGGTGCCCGAGATATATAGGATGCATACGATGCCAACCAAAGATGGGAAAATGAAAAGATGTGGGAGGAATAAAAGACTGACCTGTAGCGCAGAGATGACGTCGCTCATAATTTTGGGCGAATTGTTGTTGCTTGATGAATGCCGACGAGTTGCGGCGACAATGCAGGCGCATGTTTTTTTGTCGGGGTGGTTTGTAAATCGGGGCGTCAGAAGTGTGTGCCTCGCGAATTCACGGAAAGCAACTGCATTCATTGTTTGCAGAAGGAAATCGAGGTTAACAAGCTGGCTAGATATTCAAGGCCTCGTATAATTGTTTCATTCTTGACGGTAGCTGTCGCTTAAAGACATAGGGAATTGATGATGGATTGCCGCTCTGGGTGTACGGAAATTTAATGATTGGTTAGAGACCACGAATGGTAACTAAAGACACGGTACGGTATACGTAGTAGGTACCTAGGTGGCTAGTATTTAAGATTTAGGCGGATTGTATCTACCGCAATCGAGAGTTGCTGCGTGTAGACATAATAGACTGAATAGGATTGTCTGTGGTTTGGTGTTTGTACAAGAGGCATCAATGTCTAGGTACTTATCCGTTGCAGGTACGTGGCTGCGTAAACACTTGCCATTCTAAATACTTGGTGACAAAATACATGAAATTCTTACACGCTTTTTGTGCAGGGTATTTTGGGATCTACTAATTCAACAACACTACACGCATTACATCACACAATCACGTTTCCATGACTGAGCAAATACAAGGATTCCAATATTCCAGACAATTGTGAGTGAGTCCGTCTTCGCAAAACAGGCCATGCTGCCGTTTTTTGACCAAGTCGTCTTTGCAGTATCTACACTGGAAAGGATCATGAGAAATGGCGAGTGTCTTCAAAATTACCCTTTCTGATCTCAATAACTTCATTCGCAAGGGAAAACTCAGATTTAATGCGCAACCAACCGACACGCATACTGGGAACATTGCTATTGGCTTTTTGGAAATAGCCTGAATATGACTAAGAACCGCCCCCAACTTCTGATCGGGGTTGACTACTAAGGTAGTAGGTCCGACTCAATCCAAAACACCCATAATACAGTCAATGTTTTGCAAGTTTGGCAGACTTTGGCAGAGTAAAGTGTCAGGAAAGGCAGGTTAATGGCCTGTTACAAGTGCATCTTATTAGGGATAAAAAGGGCGAAGCTGTGCCATTTCAAGGAAGGAAGGCACTTGAACGCGACAAATTACGAGATATGGTGTGAAGCATCTGCTCAGTGTCCCTCACTCCTGGACCACCTCGATGAGTGGATGGGTGAGAATTGACACAAAGACAAAGAAAGTTGTGTCTCAGTATAATGCGTGGCGGTCTGAAGGTTCTAAACATCGACTCCAAACACGAGACGCCTTGCTAGATTACAACACCAGGAGACCGTCTGGCAGATTTCACCCATAGGGCTAAATTAGACACTTTCGAAGATACTGCGAAGGAATATATTCATCTTCTTACTGTACGTATGAGCGAGACGGCTTTCATTACAGGCTCAGGCGACCTGTAGCTGTGTGTGGCTGCCATAGAGGGATTAGAGTTGATGGTGAGAGATTAGATAGCCGCTGATGTTACGCAGCCCCACAGTTTCCAAACACTGTCCAGTGCACCACGTTATGTCATGCAAGTACGGTGTGAACATCGGCACCAAACTGTATCAAGGCATCCGTCCATCCTTTGTCCTCTGCTTGACACCATCATCACTCACTCTCTTACGAGCCCGATTCCTATCAAAAATACAACTACAGCCTAGAAATACTCGATCGACAGTCACCTAAATCAATGAAATCTGTTGAAATCCACCTCGCCCCTTTCCGTCGTCGACTTACCACCTACTGCAGCACTGGCGCCAATAGAGGCATCACTCGCCCAAAATGTGGCTCAACACAACACCTTTAATCCCCATCGGATCATTAACAATTGAGAAGGAGGAGGCCTGTCATGGATCACAAGTCTGGACTTCGGGGGATCTCCCAGATTGGAGTAGCTTTCGTTCTTTGTCAAGTGACTTCATCAACGATCACGACACTTACCTACCCGAAGATCTGGAGGTCAAACTCACAAAGATACAACGACTCAAACCACACTTTGACCTATGCAGAAAGTTCTGGATAAGACTTGAATTCAATGTCAAGAATAAGGATTCTGATCGAGGTACTTTGAGGTTATACTTCCTTCCCGATGATGCACTGCGCCGCACCGTCGATCGATCAGACCGCTCCTTACTCAGATCCAGAGACAAAATCCTTGAGCAGTTGAACTACTCTCAAGAAGCATGGAGCGGAAACACAGATGCGACATGGCTGGACAGGCCGCACACTCACACACCCATCAACTTGAACAGTGACCAGGAAGAAGGCATATCCCTTCTTCAGCTATTTAATAACATCCCGTCGCCTGCGCCCAAAATTGACTTTATCGAGGATCCGTACAATAGATCAGTCATCTACAGCCTTTTGAATGGCACAATTACAGGCTTGAACTCAGAGCTGTATCTCTACCAACGAAGGTCAGCAGCGTTGATGTTGCAAAAAGAGGTTCAACCGGAGCAGGTTCTTGACCCTCGATTGCTTCAGATCCAGGACCAAGAAGGCGGAGCTTGGTACTTTGACCCAGCTGCTAGTACAATCTTGAAAGATCCACGCTATTATGACGGAGCCTGTGGTGGCATACTTGCCGAAGAGATGGGCGCTGGTAAAACCATCATATGCCTCGCACTCATTCTTGCTACGAGAGACCTACCGACACAACCTCCCGAACACTTTCGTGCCGGAGATGGCCCAATAAGGAAGGGCTTGGGTTCTCTAGCGGACATGGCTGCTTCCTGTGCTACAAGACACTCAGTCCCATGGAAACCCTGGTTCGACCTTTGCAAAGCGCAGTCGGGCCACGAATACGCACGATGTATTGAGGCGCTCGAAGAAAATCCTGGCTATTATTTCATTCCGCCACTAAAGACACAGCGAACCGCAAGACGTACTACCGGTTTAGTTGAATTGCCCAAGAAGCGAGTTTACCTCAGCAATGGAAGCATCGTTGTGGTACCTTCCAACCTGCTAGCGCAGTGGAAGCAGGAGATTAGAAAACACACCGAGGGTTTGAAGGTTCTGGTAATGGAAGGTCGCAAAGAAGTGCCTCCATCCAGAGATCTGCTAAAGTACGACATAATCCTATTTTCGCAGTCTCGATTAGAAGCACTGAAGAGACAAGAAGAAGGAGGAGTCGATGCGTCTCCATTGTCGCAGGTTCATTTCAAACGATGCATCGTTGACGAAGGACACAAGCTTGGAAATTCCAAAATAAGTGGCAAGAGCAACATGCTGCTGGTTTTGGACTCCCTACATTTCTCCTCGCGGTGGATTGTGACCGGTACCCCGTCTCATGGTTTGTACGGAGTAGGTGCTCAAAAGAGGGCAGATCAACCAAATGGGGTACATCGCAAGGTCATTATTCCGACAAAGGCTCACGTGAATGAATCCAATTCTGATCTCGCGATGGAAACGAAGGATTTGACAAGAATCGGTGCGATTGCAGCGCTCTATCTTAAAGCTCGACCCTGGGCGAACACCTCTATGGAATCTGGGGATACCACAGCAGATTGGACGACATATCTGCTGCTTCCGAAGCACAAATCAACTGGTCGAGGTCGCTGGGATATCTTGAGATCTACCCTAAACTCTCTCATCGTCAGGCACCGCCTCACAGAAGTCGGCGATCTCTTACCTCCCGTGAATGAGAAATTGGTCGTTTTGGAGGGCTCGTACCAAGACAAAATGTCCCTCAACATATTCTCGATGATGATTATCTTCAACGCCGTACAATCTCAGCGAACCGACATGGACTACTTCTTCCACGCTAAGCAGCGGAAAGCATTGATGCAAATAGTTCAAAATCTTAAGCAAGCAAGCTTCTTTGGTGGTTCTTTCTATTCACAGGAAGATATTGTAAAAGCTGTCGAGACTGCTGAAGAATTCCTTCGAGAAAAGAAACTCCCTATTAGTGACGAAGATCATCATCTTCTCAAGCAAGCGATAAAATTTGGCCATGTCGTAATAGACAACAAGCTCAAGGCACTGAGTAATCAATTTCACGAGATGCCAATATTCGTCAAGGGCATACCGCACAGGTTCAGTACGTCTTGGTCACTGGACGGCGACACAGGAGATGGCATGTGTAGCTCATCAAACATGTTGGTGGCCCTTCAGAAACTCGTTTACAAATCGGCATCAAAGCCTGGCAAGTTCAACTCACTACTCAACGGTCAGCTGGTCCAAGAAGGAATTACTGAGAGAGCGCGCATGCTTGCATCGAATGATCCAGGAATGAATTCGCAAACACTGGCTGGAAATACGAAGCTGGGAAACGACCAGCACCTAAGCATACGTGCTCGTGGCATGAAGGACGCAAACCCTGAAGCCGAAGCTATTCTTGATGGTGCTCTTGGGCCTCTAGAAGAAGCGAGAATAACGTCTACTACATCAATCAAACTTTCATATATTGTTGATAACATCCTAAGATACCAGGACGATGAGAAGATACTAATCTTCTATGAAAACGACAATATTGCATGGTACCTAGCGGGTATGCTCGAAGTTGTGAGTTAACAAGGACTGACTCTGGTCAGAATCCATCTCTAACGTCAAACAGCTCCAAATACAACACCTCATCTACGCCAAAGGCTTGACTGTCCAGAGGAGATCCCAATATGTCAATACATTTAATCACAATCCGAAATTCAGGTGACTGCTCTCTCCCCATCTCAAGTTAAATGCTGACAATTTAGGGTTCTACTGATGGACATCTCACAGGCAGCTTTTGGTCTGGATATGAGAGAGGCATCGAGGATATACTTTATCAGTCCAGTGCTCAACCCACAAGTGGAAGCGCAGGCAATTGGTCGTGCACGTCGCGTTAGTCAGAAAAGGGCGGTTTTCGTTGAGACATTGGTGTTGAAGAACAGCATAGAAGAGGTGATATTGGAACGCAAACAGCACATGACGCAGGCGGAACACCAGCGAGTGCAATCGATTCTAGACGTTGGTCCGATCTACAACTGGATTAAAAACGCACGAATCAACCCAATGCCGGTGGTTGAAGGCGAACTCAGCAGAGAAGGTCAGATGGCAACTCTCGGCACGCCTCAGTACATCTTCAGAAGGGGATTCGGTCGCACCATGCACCCTGATGAAGGGTTGGTATTGGATGATTCCCCCACAAAGAATACAAGCGATGCAGGGATGGTTCTCGGAACTCTCGAGATGACGAATGGACTCAAGCGGACATCGCACTCCGACGAGGTTACAGTTGGCGAGCATCATGATGAGGGCAGGGCTTCGTCAAACAACACAAGCGATGTCGCCGCGCGTCCCTCGAAAAGAGTGCGATTTGCCGGCGGTTCAGAGGAGGATTGAAGTTGATCGACCTACCCTGCCTGCCTACTGCATACACTAACTAGCAAAAGGATGGATGTACAGAACTGCGCCACTTGTAGAAAGCCACAGACCGTTAGACTGTCAGGCTGTGTCATTCCCCCCGCGCCAAGATGTGGCGAGTGTTCGGTTAAGTTTCAAAACCAAGTCGGAAGTTGGTAACGCTGCATTGCATGTGAAGGGAGGCGTTTTGGAGTTTGGCGTCATTGATGAAGCGATGATGAGGCTAAGATAACGATACAATACAGTACACGGATACTTGAGCTGGATGTACCCACAGGCTAAGAAGCTAGTAACTTGCTTACACAAAGCCGAGGAAATATGAGCTCGTGGTAAACTTGGAACCAAAGATGGGCCACTGGGTTGTTAGTTTCTGTAAGCGAGTAGGCGAACCCGAGGCTGTAGAGCGAAAGAGCGTGATGGAAATATGTCATGTTGGATACTATGTAATGAGAAACGCCTGATACAAAATGCTATCAACGCCAGGGCATCCTTGTGCTCAACTTATGTTTCGTTTTGCAACAAGAAGCGGTATGGCATCAATAGTGGAGGTATGCATGTATTCCAAAGCTGTAACGAGCTTCGATGGAAGTTAGAAGATGCAACCGAGAGATGAAGATAGTCGTGAGAATGAGACCATGACTCGACACGGTACCTATCCAGAGGTAACCTGGTCTAGCAAACAACTACATAGTTACGAGACGAGCGGATCTACCGGTCTTTCTTTTTATTCTTGTTTCTTTTGCTATTGTGACGGGACCCCACAGAAGAATTGACAACGCATGTATCTTTCTGTTCTAGTTTATCCTACAGTGAACCGGAAGAGGGACGCGCAGTCTACGAATCACGAGCGTACTTGGCGAGAGACTTGTGAAAAGGTGATGCATAACTTTAAATTTATCTCCATCCTGTTCTGCTTGCTCCGTAGAACAGGATTTGCAGAATATTATCTGTGGATAATCAAATTTCCGGATTCCATGTTTGTATTCTGTAAGCGAAGGATGAAGTCCGTCATTGCGCAATGAATGCGGTTTTTTCTTTCATTTCTTTCGTGTATACGGATACTTTCGTTCTGTTTACTTATGGTTCCCCTGTTCGGGTCGGGCACTGGGCAAGGGGGAGGAGAAGGAGAAACACGTAGTAGTAGTAGTACTAAAATGTTCCCTGCTCTGATCGGAAGGGTTAAGAGTCTGGGGACCCTTGTCAACGTTGCACAGGTTTGGCTGTCAAAACTGAACGATGGTATGATCATCTAGTCTTACAAAAGCAAATATACACAATGGTTGACTTTGTTCTTGAGGCGGTATATGCCCGGCAAGTCTGTAAGTTACTTGAGAACAAAGTATTCAACAGGTTGGTACTCGATAAAAGAGGCAGCCAGCCACCGATTTACTACTGCAGCTAACGCGTTAGCGAAATCTTCCACCAAACGGTCGCTTAAGAAGAGTTACTGCCTAAGCCCAGGTAGACTAGACTGGACCTTGTGCTATGTTGAATAGGTAGCGACTGGATGATCCCATCTTCAAATCCAAGTCATGGGATCCGCTGATTATTGGGCTGTGCTTTGATGGAGATGAACTTGATAGTCTAGGCATTCGAGGTAGGAGAAAATTGGGTGATACAGACGGTATATGGTAGGACAGCAACAGGGATGTCGGAGAGTCTATGCTATTTTTGATCATGGTCGAGCGGCTGGAGAGACTTGGTCGCTTGGCCCCTTGTCTACTGGCCTCCTCCTCTGCACGTACTACTGCTGCAAGATGCAAGAAACCAGGTACTAGTGCGCTGTGACTTTTTTCTTTCTTTTCGAGTGTCCTTTTCCATTATCAATTCAAGTTGGCAGTAATAAAACAAATAGTGGTTTTGATGGATCAAACGCCTTGACAACGACGTCAGAATGTCTCTCGTTACTTTTATTGTCCAGTTCTATTGTAACCCCAGGTTTATTCAGCTTTGGGCCTTCTATTCGCCTATGAACCTATCACCACTAAGCCGAAGAAGCCCTTCATAACTCTCTCTTTACTTACAAGGCCCGAGCAGAAATCCAAAACAACCTAACCAGTAGCAAGCAAGGAATAGCTACTCGCTGGGGGGGAAAGAAGATGCAAAGAGCAGGGATACTCTATGGGTCTTTATTGGTTCTCCATTTGAATCTTGGTTTTTCTTACTGTTGGTCTACGGTCCGACGGGGTACATACTAACTAACATGGTATTTGTTTTTTCCCCTCCCCATGTATGTGATCATTATTATCATGATGAGATCGATCGGAGAAAATACTTGGATTTTTTATTATCAATTTTGATCAAGACCCAGCCTTTCGAAGGGGTTTGTTAATTTAAGAGTCACATTTATTCTCGACTATAGAGTTTATCTTCCTCTCTTTCTTACCTATACAAATATATATTGACGGCAAATTATTGTATTAAAAATACATGCACGAATTCATGCATGTCTGAGAACCTCCATCTCTCCCCCCGCCCCTCCCCTTACGAATCGAATCAACTCCCCTTGAACTTAGGACAGGCTGTTATGAGATCGAATTAGAAGCAGTCTCCCTGATCTATCGTCTTTTCTCTTTTAAGCTGCTGACATCCTCTCCAACCCTTCTTCCTTGTCCTATACTCGTCCCTTTCTATATTTATTTTCTCGTTGCTATTGGATAGGCAGCCAATACTCGGAACATTATCGACGGCAGACCGATTCTATTGGTGACACATTGTCACAAAGTACTTCAATTCAATTCGAGACGCCATCAATTCATCTCAGATTATTTTACGGTTGATATTGCCGGTCTTGCCAATCAATCTCCATAGAGACGGATCCGACGAGATCAGATCATATTACCAGTAAAATCTACGCTGCGCGACACAAGATACTGTATTACAAAGAATATGGCCATGTTCCAGGTTCAACACAATCATCATGGAGAAGACTTCCACCGCTTCTTCCATCGCGGAAGAAGTTCAATGTCGGCTATTGATGATAGAAGAGCGGAAGAATTTAGGAGACATGTCTGGGCTGTTACCATGATTGACGAGGACCCTTTTGAGCAAACATGGACACAGGCACAGACACAGACACAGGTACAGACTCAAGCTCAGACGCAAAAGAAGAAGCACACTCGTCGATCGAGTGACCTTGTGTAAGTTTTCTCTCTATTCTTGTCATTTGTCAGCTGCAATTTTCATTTTCATCCCCCATGATCATATCCAACACAATCCATTGCTATACCATACCACACCGCATAACAAAGCCATTGTTTATGCTTAACCCCCCTTATTTTTATGGTTAATACATACCTACTGCTATTTCCGTCTTTGACAATTCATTATCCCTTGGAAAGAGAAACTCTAATGTCTTGCCCTGTCTTTACCAAACTCTGGGTTGATTGTCTTGTCTCAAGCCATTCATGGCATGGTGTCGCGTCCGCTGCTGGCCCGTGGTGTTGGCCGCTTTCGATGCCATCTTTAGCGCTTTCAGTGCCCGTACCCTTTAAATTACATACCCACAAATTCCCTTCCTTGGTGCTTAGTGGCGCCCTGTCCCCTGGAACCGGCATAGCCAACCAACCAACCAGCCGCACACTGCAGCACGCAACGCCAAGCTACAGCCATGAATCATTCTGTCAGATTCGCTCGCCCGTATAGCAAATCGACGTCAGATCTAATCTGCCTTTAGAAGAAAGCGGATGGTTTCTTGAGGCCGAATATACCTAGTCCTAATCCTAATCTATTGTTATTCCCCGAGGAGAAGAAATGATGTGATTCGATTCCAACTAACTACCTACCGCCTTCTTTTGTTCCCGTCTTTTCTCCCCAAGCATCAAACTCTCTTTTTTGTTTCCAAAACAAAACATTTTACTCTTTTTGGATGCTTCACCCAAAGCTAACATCCACTGCTGCTCTATTAGTCGTCCTGGTGCCAACAAACTCCGATCAAAAAGAGCTTCTGCCGGTCCTCCCCCAGTAATAAGAAAAGGAAATGACAAACACTCCAAAACCCAACTCAAGCTTGACACCACAATGAAGGACACTACAGTCTCGGTGCGCCCGGTGCATCCCACAATGTTTGGCTCGCCAAAGGATCTATCGACAGCTCAAGAAACCGCCATCAGTGCATTTCTCGCAAACACAAGCACAATAGTCGAATCGCCAAAGACAACCCAAGTTCCCTTCTCGCCTGACGATTTCCCTCGTCCCACGTATACCGTTCTCGAAACTCCCCTGGCAGATCCCAAAAAGAGCCGCGATGCTATCCCCAGACCGAAACCCAACATCAACCACCCACGACAACTCCCCAATATTTCAGCCTCGACAGTAGCATCACTTCAATCTCGGGAGACGATGAACTCGCCACCAATTAAATCCTCTTGGGGAAGCAGACCGAACATGGGGACCGCCGATTCAGCCTCTAATTGGCAACCAGAGTACATGTACCAGAGACCAATGCCTATCAAAAACCTTTCTTCTTCTTCTACAAGAACGCCCATGAAGCCAAATGAGCTTTTCGCTAAATTACCAACCAAAGTACTGTCGGGAATCATGGAGCAGCTGAGGAATCTTCATGTTGGGGAGAAGAGCGGGAGTTGTGCGACTTGCTGGATGCGAGATGCGACTAATGTCGCTGTGTCTTGTCGCAAGTGGTACCAGCCCGCTCAAACAGCTCTGTATGTTGAATCCTTTCATACATAGCATAGTACGCTAACATGTCATCAAGATACCGAAACATCCAGCTCGTAGGCGCAGATTCAGCCGTTCATAAAAAGAAGTTCAAGATGTCACAGGGCGTCCGAGTCGTTATGCTCCGTCGCATCCTCCGCTCCAACCCTCGTCTCGCCAGTCTCGTCCGCACACTCAAAGTCCCAGCTCCCGAAACCGCCCCCAAGGGTTCTACAATCGCCGAGTACGAGGATCTAATTGCCACGCTGGTCATGGCATGTCCCAACCTCGAAAGTCTCCGCGGTCTGTCGCCTATGTACGACCACTCCTTCAGCAAGATCTTCCATGCCCTCTCCACGAGGTCGAATCTGAAGGAGATGAACTGGCTCATTCAGGCGTCGCCGCATCAGACACAGCAGCGTATCCAGGGTAATGCTAATCAGCTCGGTTTGGTCATGCCGGGAGAGCTCAAGCCCTTTCAGGAAGCGACGTTCTTGTCATTCAACGCCAACTGGTCAAAACTTGAGAGCCTCACCGTTCACTGTTTGCCTGGAGCAACTCTCACGCCCGAAACACTCCTCACAAAAACTCTCGAGCGTCTGCCTAACATCAAGCACCTTCATCTCTGTAACCTCCCTCCTAATAGCTTCGACGACTGCAGTCTTCTCACCCTCCCTTCTCTTGAAACCCTCACGCTCTCTCACATCAGCGGCATCACGACTGCCGGCCTGTCTGCATTCGCGACGCAGTCCAACAGCTACCCTCTGCGCAAATTAACCCTCCGTCACACACCAATGAACTCCCTGGCTGCTCTCGCTCGCATCCTTTCCAACCTGCGAAACCTCGTCAACTTCTCCTTAATCCAGGCCTTCCCACCCACCATGCCAGAGAACGACAGCTTCACGCTGTGGCTGATGCCGTATCTGACCAGCAACACTATTCGAAAGCTTCACTGGGACATCACCAGCCACGTAACGTGCGTCAACGCCGCAGACGACATTCTCGCCCGAAGTATCGGCGCAGGAGGCTTTCCAGCTCTGAGGATTCTGCGCACCCCCAACGATCCGGATGGCATCTTCCAGGAACTCTGCTACCCTGTTGACAGAATCGATCTTCCTTGCGATCGCTTTCGATCCACTGAGCAACCCGAGATTTCCACACCTCCGCCTAGCTCAATAACCAGCCCCATGTCGCCTACACGCCTATTTAGATCCTCCAACGCATCACCTATCGCCTCTCCACGAGAGCGAGAGCCTATATCTCCTTTTGGCGACATGCGCCGCGCTCCTTACTCAAACCTTCACACGTCACGCCTGGCTGCCCAAGCACGTCTCGAAGCAGCCCGATCCCGACCCAAGTTCACCGTCAACGTCATCGAAGAAGATGGCACTTTTAACGACACATTCACCATGGCGGGATTTATCGGCACGGCTGGAAGTCCCATCAAGTACCATCTCCACCCCGACCGCGGGACGACGGACGACAAGGGTGGTCTGGTCGACATAAGAGATCTCGAAAGTGATGCGGGTGAGAGCCTCGCAGGTGGAAAGGCCGGATGCAATGGACGGTGGAATTCACGCGAGGGAATCGTGGCGGATAAGAAGGAGAAGGAGTGGTGGTGGCACACTGAGCGAGGCCGCTGGCAACAAGTAACGCTCTGAGGCAAAGCACTCTCAGTTGAGTATGATAAACATGGAAAGCCGTGGAAAAACACGGCTACGATTTATGGACGGAATGTGTATGGAATGGAAATGGACCGCAACGGTTCCAATGTATAGAAAGTTCCCAGGAACAGGAACAGGAACTGGATCATCAAAAAGGCGTTTTGAATTTTAAAGACCTACTTGACAGTAGTCATACACATACAAGATTGGGCCTATAGCATATATAGCATACCTATACTAAAACCAAATGTATAATAACTACAGTTGGATGCAGAGTACATCCGACCAACACCATTTCTCAAATCATTGCATATATATAATCCATGCAACCCGAGTAATTTAGTGACAGGTATCAAATTTTCTTACACAATCAGAGTACAACATGCTAAGACGACATGAACCTTGTACGCAGACAATAAGGGCACAGTCAACATGCGACTTAACACTCGATACAAACGTGCAATATACACACAGACGCACACAGAACACGAAACACCTAAATCGAGGCAAATAACTCAGTCAAGAGTCATATATCAATTCAATATCGAACAAGCGCCATTATGCCGTTCCACATCCCCCTTGTATTATGTGAACAGAACTTGCTATACGCCTTGTATGCAAAAAAACTCAAACCAATTAAACATTTTTTTTCGTCCGGCCAATTACTGACATCGTCTCTATAAACCATGTCTAAAACAAAAGAGTTATGATGATGAACCTGTTCCATCCCGACTACATATCTGTGTAGATTTTGTTTTTCTTTGTCATGTTAAAAGTCGTTATAAAAAGAATAGTCCGCCAGGAATCTCCTTTCCAAGATTATGTGGTGTTGCGTATATGACGAGATAGGAAGGAGTAAGAAAAGGAAGAAAAGAAAATCAAGCAGATGGCTTGCGATACAATCCAACATGAATGTAGCTCATGTGAAACTCCGACTCAGGGACCGCTCCCCGATCAAATTCGTTATGCTCTGATAAATAGCACGAGACAACTCAACATCCGGTGTATCAAGACTAGTAAAAATGGTGACTCCAAAGTGCGTATAACTTCAAAAAGGAAAACCTGGCAAGTGACGCAATTGGTTTAGAAGAATCGACTCTTCTTCTTTTCCTTCTTCTGCTCCTGCTTCAGAATATCGTCAAATGTCGCGCCGGTGGGCTCAGGAGGCGGCGACTCTGTTTGAGGGTAGTGGCCGCCGAGGGCAGCCAGGTTGGCCATAGATGAGTTTCGGGATCCCATCATGAGACTAGGGGGTCGTCCTCCGAGAGAACTACTACGCTCTCCGAAGGGGCTAGGGGGCTGAAGAGGTACAGGTTCCAATCCCAGTGCGATACTTGATCGCCAAGCTTGGTTCGCTCTGTTTCCGCCGGGAGAATGTGTTCGAGGTCGTAGCGCGCCTGAAGGGCTGCCCATAGGAGAGGGAGGAGTGCTGTAACCATTGCCAAAGGATGGCGGTGGTGTGGGAACAAAATCGTCGTTATCCAGGAACATGGATCGGGGAGGCTGCAAAGGAGACATCTGAGGTTGTTCTGGCGCCTGCGATGTTGCACCACCACTCTCCCACTGGGTAGCGGCGAGCCAGCAATGACTTCGGTGGTAGGTAGCCTCGACACTGAAGAGAACAGCGTCCTGGGAAAGCTCGACCAAGCCACCTCCGCCAGCAACCTCGTACCACATCTTCTTGACTTGTTGATCGGGGACCCAGGGAGGGTTGCCCATAGGGGGCTCGCAAAGGAAGTACTCAACACCCTCTGTGAACTGCATGCCTGGAGCATCTACAACCAGGACAGGCAGCGATTGAATTACTACGTAAAGGAACAACCAGTAACCAATACGCTGGTCAGCAAAGTCCTGGGGTGTCTTGCCTCTGGCCTCACGAAGCTCGAACTCCTTGAATTTGTCCAGGAAGGGAACCTTGGCAGAATTGGTGTCATAGTTGTAGGCCTTGTTGAGCATGAGCATGAGCTCGTGCTCTTTGATGCCCTTGTCGAACTTTGCCTGCTTCTTGGGCGAGAGCGTGTCATAAGTTTCCAAGATCGATGTTGCCGTAGGCAATTGAGGACAATCATAAGGAATAGGAGGGAGAACAGGCGGCTTTGAGCGATCAAACTCGGACATAATGTTTCGGAGAGCAGACATGATCATCTTGTCTGGATCGTTAGAGAGTTCAGGAACCTCATCCATGATTCTCGAGGTTCGGTTGTTGCGATCAACAAGGAGGTCATAGAGAGCACACATGTCAGAATACAGAACCTTGAGAACAAGTCGGTTAAGTCCGCTCTCAGAGAAAGGGTTCTTCTTGCTGCTAGCCTTGGGTGGCCAGTTACCAAACGCGGTCTTGTAGTAGCTCAAGGCAAAATTTCGCATCTTTGTGAATGACTGCCTCCAAATCTTGAAGCGGACACTTCTAAGCTCGCTCATGGAAGTCGAGTTGGCAATACCTGAGAAAAGCGCAGGGAAGTCAAATTGTTCTAAATGCATGTTGGCGCTGTGCTGGCGGTTGAGTAAATCGAGATGAGCGCGTTCCAAGCTAACGCGTGTCTTGGGCGAGATTTGCTCGTAGAGAGGGAGCTTGAGATCCATGATGGCCGCGTACTTGCCAGCGGCATGGGCAAAAGCTTCGTTGTAAAGGTCGGCCGATCGCATGCGCTCACCGAGAATCACTGCTTCCAACGTCTTCTCTCGACTGTGTCGGCAGTCCGCAAGGGCGTGTTGATCCATGTAGAACCCGAAGCTGAGGTCGACTGCGTCTCCGAAAGTAGTTCCATCATAGCTGGTGAAGCCATACTCTTCCAAAAGGGCAGAAATGTCGAGGAACGCGTGGAAGTTGGAAGGCTTAGCCTTGGTTCCGACAAGAGGCTGTCCAGTCAAGAAAGCAAACAAGTTGCGGATGGCGATGAGACGGTCCATCTCGGGAGCCATCTCTTGACCAGGGGCACCCGTAGGCAGATATAGGTGGAAGCAATCGTCTGATCCGTCTTCCGGAACAGGAGGGGAGTTTGGTGGTGAGATATATCGGGACGCATCTTCGGCAGTTAAACTAAGACGACCGCTGAAACTCGTGTTGCGATTTCTCGTGGGCGTCTCTCGCTCCCGTTGGATGAGTTCGTTGAAAAGCCAAGATGAGCTGATGGTAAACTCTTGAACCTTGAAAGATGGCCCGCGGCCACTTCCCTTGGGGTACAGGTAAACGAGCACAGCTCCGCTCTCGTTCCAAAGTTCCGGGACCTGATTGAGCGCAAAAATTAACTCTGAAAATAAGCTTTAACGGGGGAGTAACGTCACTTACCTTCTCTCCGTTCTTGAGGAACGAGGCATTGTACTCGGCTTGTGTATCGTCGGACAAAACCCAAGCAGTTGAGGTGTTTGTGTTGGAAACGTCAATCGAGTTGGAACGGGATCTTCCGCCAGGCAACCAACTTCTTCGGAGACGGCCCCGCGATGGGCTCTGGCTGGCTTCACCCTTGGATGATCCGGGTCTGATGGCAAGAGGTGTGGAAACTATGCGGCTTTTGGTATTGCTGTTGCGGTTGTTCGGGGACTGGACTGATGATGCCCGGCGTCCGCGGTCAGGAGCCGGGGAAGTTTGTCGGGTCTTGAGAGGTTGGATCTCGCCGCCGTAAGAGTTGCTCGGCGCATGCTGGAGAGAGCCACTTCTTGTTCGAGAGGCGGGGTTTTCTTTCCGCAGCTTTCCGCTTCCGTTGCTCAAGTTCTCCGAAGAAGAGGTGGGAATCGGGGGAGGAGGCATGTTGGGTTCTTGAGGACTCATTGCCGCTCGCTGGACCTCTGGGGATGGAGGGATCGGGGCCATGATTTGGGGGTTGGGTCTTAATTGACCGTCCATACTGTCGCTGCCACGGGGAGGAATCGAGTCTGGGCTAGGTGGGGAACCAGCTTGATTAATACCGTTGTTCTGGTATGGCATGGCGTCGTGGTATTCGTTCTGCATCCGGACGGTGGGATCAGTGATGCTATGAGTAGTTGACGAAGCGCTGTCATCGACAGTCGTGGGAGGGGTGCCAGCCGTATTAGTAGTGGTGGAAGTGTCTGTTGGAGAAGAGGACTTGGTGGGTGCAGGCGAAACGGCCGCTGCGGCAGCGGGAGCGGAGGGGACCGTAGGTACTGGTGGTGTTGGTGCAGCCTTTGGAGTTGGTGACTCTGCAGATTCTGACGGTACGACGAGTGACGGTAAAAAAGACGAAAGGCGGTTACCCCAGAATCTCGACATTCGATTTGTACTTTTTGAGGGTGCCAGACTTGTGGTAGATTGCGATTTCGGCAATGAAACCTTTGGGACTGAGTCGTTGCGTTTACGAAGAGTCTTTTGCTCGGCGGAACGAGGGCGTTCGTTCTGTTGTACAGCGTCTTCCTGCTCACTGGGTCCGATGTGAGGCAGGTTTGTGGTGGACTTTGACGAACCAATTTTTGAGCCTTGAAGATGGGAAAGGTCTGCAGTGTTTGACTTCCTTACACTCTTGCGAAAAGAAGGTGTGGAAGAATCGGGGTCCGTGTTGGATCGCAACATGGAGGGCATTAAAGAAGCCCTGAAGGACTTGCTCGACGTCATGATGGGCAACAGTCCTGACTGTGTCGGTCCTTAACCTGAGCGGATCGTCTCCAAAACGCCAGCGTTACATGCAGCGAGCGAAAAGAGTGCAGCGAGTGAGCTAAGAATGGCAGCAAAAAGAGGGTGCGTGTGGCAAGGCAAGCAAGGCAAGGCAAAACGGAGGGGTCAAGGAGTGAGCCAGTAGCTGCTGAAAGAAAGCGAGGCAAAGTAGTAGAGCAGGCAGGGCCAGAACAAGGCGAGGTAGTCCGTAAATAACGGCCTTAATGCGAGCAACAAACAAGCAGGCTTCAAAGCTTTTCTTCCTTTAGGTGTAAAAAGAGAAGCAAGAAGTGTAGTAAAAGGGGACCAGCGGGTCGGCAATTCTTTATGTCAAAAGCAAGACAAGACAAGACAAGGAAGGAAAGAAGGGACCTGAGCTCAAACACTGGGACAGGAACAATCGGCAATAACCACTGAAGAAAAAAAAAGTCAGGCAAAGCCCTTTTCCACTAAAAGGTAACGTAGAGAGCACAGTAAACTAAACAGTGACAGACAAGACAGCCTACTAGGCTAGCGTTTTAGTGCTAACCAATGTATTGAACCCGTAGACTGGCTGTGGCTGCGTGTCAGATCTAGGACGGCTCTTCCCTGCACCAGGACAAGCCCCCCCAGTAGAACCAAGAAGATGGAGACTTCGCATCTAAAAACGCCCCCATAAAAGCCCCATAAAAGCCCTGAGAAATCTCGACTCTGGGTGGTTGTTCCAGGCAGTACTCCCCTAGTACCTGGGCGGTATGCGGTATGCTGCTACTTTTAGTGAGCTGGTCTCGTCTCTGCATCAACGGGTCGGGTTTCGGGGCCTCGGGACATCCATTGAGGATGGGGTGGATACGCAATGACGTTGGCTGCTGAGTGAGTGCTCTTGGACGGGACCTAAATCCAGCCACTTTTTTTTTACCACTTTTCTTTTCCTTCTCCTGAAATTGAATGAGTGAACTGCGGCGGTTGAGACATTGATGAATGAATGAATATACCGTGTCTAAAACAGTGCTCTATTCTGGTCTGACAGATGTACACACCTCACACGGGTTGTTATTGTTTACCCTCTTACCATGTCTCTCCTGCCACAGCCATGCCATGCCATCCTCGTCCTCGTCACTCTGCGTCGCGTAGTAGGTAAAAATTATTAATATAGCTTATTAGCCATGCCTGCCTGCCTGCCTGTCTGTCTGTGTACGCGTTGTTATATTCATTACGGATCCGTGGCATCGAAAACGAGGCTTCCAATCCTGCTCTGCCCGCCCATCATCTCGCAGTTAGTTAGCGGGTCGGCCTAGGCGGCTCTTCCACCCATTCATATATTATTCGTCTGCGTAATGAGTTGAGACTGATGAGAGAGTGGAGTATCTTTTGAAAAGCCAAGATTGAGACCGAGAGGAGAAATAAAGAAGGGAGACCTCATCTCAATAAAGCGGATAATCAACCTGTGAATCCTAGTCTGTTTGAGAGCTGCGTTCCGGTTGTGTGAAGTAAATAGCTGTCACCAAGTAAACACTTGCCAGAGGAGGATTTCTAGAACGAGCCTCAGAAACAAAAAACTGCCTAGCTGAGTTAGCCGCCTGTCTTACCTGGTGATGCCACTTATTGTTGAGCTGGGCTGGGCTGGGCTGGTTGAATCAATACTACGGTATGTACAGCCACATTGGACCCTGGCATTTTCAGACACTCATGCTGCTAGGGGTTCCTCGTATTCAGTGTTTGATCTGCCAATGTGTACTTGTTGGAATCTCGAATTTTACAACCTTGTGTGCCTCTCCCTCACTTCTCAAGACAAGCATAAAACATACCTGAAATCCGACTAGCAGTCCCAGCACGTACCAAGTATCTTATGGAAGTTGTCGTACCACCAACAGTACGGTAAGCATTTCTGCAAGAAATACGTACTAGCATTGAAAATCTCCATTGACCAATGCTCACGGCCAAGGGTGGCTTTGGCCAACGGTCCTCAGGGATTTCTTTGGTGAGCATCAACAAGTGTCGGTCCAGCTCAGTTGCTTTGCTTTGCTATACATACTTTGCAAGGGGGCGGCTGAATTAAGACAAGGAGACTCGGTGTTGGCATTGACAAAAAGACCGAGAAGAAAAACAGTGTGCAACATAACTAACCTAACACCTGGGCAATATCTCATCTTGTGCAATTATTTTCCGTTATGGCGAAACCCCCTCCCCAAAGATCCGATTCCGGTAGGCAGTGCGGGATTGGAGCTCCCAGAGCTCCATACTACCTCATGATGGTATACTGTCACGAAGCCTAACGGGAGTACCTAAAGATACATCATAGTGACATTCATTTTAGTCTGGTGACTTGGATGTTTGATAGTTCATCCGTCATCCTCAACTGGGTTGGACTGAATAAAAAAGTCAGGAATTATTATTATATGGTAACAGCGCTGAAGGATCGCAATTGAGCGATTCAGGGATTCGAGGGTAAGATCAGCGAGAGCCAACCGTCGACCCCACGCTCCCTGCTTTTCCACAGTGCTTGGCCGTTTCAAAGTTTCAGCTTGTTCATCTTCTAGGAGTAGGGGGCTGAAAATTACTGATGCTGTGCAATGAGTGCAGTGCATTAAATTACATATGCCTCATATTTAAAGATGGGAAGCTAGCATCTGCAAGTTGTACGTATATCCGTACACGCAGCGCTTAATCATAATCACCTCAAATTCCATCCAATCCACGTTTGAATGTCTGTCGTTATGGTTCTTTCTGGTCTCCTCAAACTGTGATCGACATGGGGTAAATTTTGGAACCTCCGAGTCTTCTGCCACATCCCGTGATACCGTCAAAAAATAACGCCTAAACCGGTTACAATTGTCGATCCAGTCATCGCGAGTCCCTCTCCCTCTTTCGGCTACAGCACATCAACCACATCATAGGCTTCAACCGTCATGATGCTCATTGGGGATGAGGAATTATGACAATCACAGTCAGAAACCAAACTCCCAAGACCCCAACTTACGCGGCAAATATCATCCGCCTGTACTTCAACCCTCCCTCTTACTCTAATCCAGCAATGCCCCCCCCCCCTTTTTTTTTTTTTTTTTTTTTTTTTTCTCTTTTTTTTTTTTTTTTTC